>UELU01137163.1:0-112325 GCA_900490025.1 Megastigmus dorsalis
CATTTCGGTGCAAATACTTATTTTTTCGGTGCAGAAATTTTTGAAGGTGTCGTTGAAATATTCACTTGAAATTTTGCTGGAAGATAGATAATTAATAGACGAAGTGCACCTGTATTTGGGATTTGCATAATTTTACCTATTTATTTAGTTATTACTAATTATTCATATCCGATCGGTAAAACCGTTTGAGTGCTAACTGTAGGACTTTGACACCCCCTTAAGTTCTACATTCGCGTTGTCAATTTTACAGTTAATTCGATAATAGCAGTGGAATTTCTCTTTGCAACCTCTCAACTTCTTACATCCAATTTCTCGACTGACAATCGAATTTTTTCAAAACATGGCAGTCAAATCTTTATAAGTCGAACCTTTAACTGCCTGAAATTCACTCGCCAAACCGCTGCTCCACTCATCCATATCAATGTTTCCCCCGTATAAGGCTCATCTCTCCGAATACACAGGCCTAAAATTTCCAGCTGGCCTCACAAGCGCTTTCCAATCAGACTGTACAGCCAATCGTGGTTAAAAGGGAAAAGCCGAATAACGAAACTTCGGTTCTGCACAGAGAGGAGAGCAGCCGCAGTAGCAGCGGAAAGGAGACAAGCAGCAGCAGTAGCAGCGGCGCGAACCAAACGTTGGAGTGATAAACAGCTCTGGCAGCGGAGCGAGTCGCCACTGCATCCCTCGTTGATTTGTCACACAGAATGGCTATATGGCGTCGCGGGCTTTATAAGGGCCGAGCGTCCACTCCACTCCACACAGGCGTATATATGTATATATATATATACGTGGGACCATTCGAAATGATTGCCATAGCCATTCTCAATCGACCGCTGCCACTGCCATCGTGCACACGCGTGATTGACATTTATAATGGCGGGGAGACCCCTTTCCATCTGTCGCATTTCTCTCCCTCTCTCTCTCTCTCTCTCACACACACACACGTACTTCGGTTACGCTAATGAATGATTTCCCTCAGCTCCCGAGGGAAAAATAGACCGCCTCCCGTACATTTTGCTAAGCGCGCGCTCGCAAGTGGGTGTACTCCTGAAAAAGATAGATCTTATTGTCGAAGCGGTAATCGAGGCTTCGTATAACAGACGTGCAGTGTACGAGGCAACTCTTCGCCCAAGGCTTTAATGAACATTCCACAGTTCGGAAGATCAAGTGCTCCAGTGAAGTGCTGCAGCATTTGTGTGCGTCTATATGGGTGTTGCGGTGGTGCGTCGCTGTCGTGACGATCAAATTTCGCAGAATCGTGCTTTCGACCCTTTTATGCGCGCAGGAAAGGGAGATATATGCAGCTCGGAGATACTTTACATATAGGCATTCCTTTCTCCTAGGCATTCTATTGAGAGTCGGACATGCGTTTGTTCGCTTTCCAACAATTCATGATACTTTTGATTTAGTTTTAAACATAAAACATTTCCATTCGTTTCATATAATGTTTTTGTTATATATTCTACCCATATGTTTTTGAAAAACGTAAATATCTTTACATACATATATTTAAATTAGAGCAATAACTAGAACTTGAACTTTTGGTGTGACGGGAATCAAGTGCTGATAACTATTGCTAGTTTTTTCAAGTATTGGTTGACAGGTACAATGGAAAGGATATTGAAATTTAAAGCGTCTTTAGCTTGCACACTCAGTATCGATTTTCAATTCTTTAAGTACTTGCTAAAGTTAATTATGATTGAATGCTGATAGAAATTTAAGGTTTAGCTGAACCTTAAGCATCCATGTGTTCGTTATGAATTTACTAGAATTTTTAATCGCAGTCAGAATAATTGAAACACTCCGCAAAAAATATTTAATAACTGAATATCTTATTATTTTTCTTGCCAATTAAACCGACCGATATTACAGGAATTCGATCTTCTTCCAGATGTATATGTATATATATCTGCACCGAAAGAGAACGTAATTAAATTACGGCATCTTTCCTTCAAATTTCATCAATCTTCCCTTGGCTGGACTTTTTAATAATCCTCTCTTTCTTTGAAGTCTAAAAGTAAAAGAAAAAAAAGCTCAAGGAACCAAAGGATGGCAAAAAAGGGTATAAGTATACGTAGGCGTATAGCACGCGGCAAAGCAGCAGCACACGCACAATAATCTACGATAATTAAGAAATACAGATCTCGCGCAATAAATTAAACAATCTGAAAGTCCCTTAATGCTCATTAGGTGCCCAGACAAAAGAAGAGAAAAGCCGTAACAATAAAAATAATCAAGACAATTTAAAAGCTATAAAATAGTCTCCATTACCCTCTTAAATCACCTGCTGGACACATTGTAGCGCTATATATTTTAGCGCTCGACCCTGCGTGAGCTCGCGTCTTTGTAAACGCACACACACACACACACACACACGTGGAGTCCTCGTCCAGCTCTCCCTATACTCATGAGCATGCGTGCAACAGTTAAAGTACATATAATTTCCCCCTGTCTCCTTAAAATCCCACCCCTTAAGCGACAGGACAAAGGAGGGGAGAAGCCGTAAGGGAGGGGGGTGGTGAGAAAGAGAGAGAGAGACATAGCCGAACGACGGCAAACTGCTAAACGATCGTTAGTCGACATGCGACAATTTTAGGACTCGAACAGCAGGCACACGTACACGCGCGCACACAACAACGTGAGCGTTAGCAACATCAGCAACAGCTCGGCTCGCTGCTCTCTCTCTCTCTCTATATATATATATATATATAGGGATATACCCACGATATACATATATAAGCGTCATGCCACGCCACGTGACGTGACCATAGAATTCAGTTTCGCCTCCCTCCCGTCGACTTATTGACCCGATGCTGGACGTTGTTGAGACCACGCAATGCTATAACACTGCTGCGTATACGTGTACGCAACTAGATATATATATATATACATATGTGTGTGTGTGTGTGTGTATGCATGCAGATGTGTGTATGGGGTGTGCAAGCCGTGAGGGGGTTAAGCGCGGGTACAAAAGGGCTGCAGCCCCCAGCAGCAATTATTTAGATAAATAAGTTACATTGCACGAGGTTGCTGCCGTTGCTGCCCCGTCGACGACGGCTATACGACGATGAAATAATTTGCTCGGCTCGGCTCTCGGGCCTGCCTAGCGTAAGGCCGTTTGCTCTTTGATCTTTATCCCTTTTCTTTGCTGCCTTTTTACCTCCTCTTGGTGGTGCGGTGCCCATGTCGTGCGGACGATAGAGCTAGTCGCTACGCGCACGAAACGACCCGGGCACGGTTATCTTTTGCTTTTCACCCTCTCTTCCACCCACTCCTCTTTTCATTCCTTTTTAATTCGTCGCTTTAATTGATATTGCGATTAGACTAGAATTGTTCGCGTGGCATCATTCCGATGATCCTTTTAGCGCTGACGGGAAGACAATCGGTTTAAAATTAAAGAGTTCAAATGAGCTCTCGAGTGAATTGTACATGGAGAGAAATCAAACTCGATTCTTCGAAAATGTGTTGTAACATTCCCTATAGGTATTTCATCAAATGCATCGTTCAGTGGATGCGAGATAAAGTTAGCAGTGTACTATATTTATACATACAATCGAAATCCTTTCGCCACGACATCGTCTCTATTGGAAAAGTAATTTATCAATTATATAATGTCTAATAGGTCTATAAAGGAATCATTGGCATTATGCGAATCTCAAAGGCTTTCGGAGACATTTTCAATTGATTGAAAATTAAAGAAGCTTCTAACATTCCTTTGAATATAAAGAGAGTTAATATATTTTTTAAGCGTCTAGACGCCGCTGAGAAGGATGTGTCACTCTAAAACGTGTCGCTAAGGGCGTGAAATGTCGAAAAATAAATTGAATTTAAAGAGTGCCGAGACCGGTGTACAGCTTACAACTGGTTGTGTATATTTATACAAGCCAGAGTGTCAAGAATATAAATATATTTAAGAGAGACAATTGCCTTCAAATATTTCACGCAGCGTCGTGATAAATTATTAACTCTTCAATTATGCTCAACGAGCGAACAAGATTTTCTACGGTAAAATAATAATTTTTTTAGTCTATAGACACATGTACGTATTTATATTACAGTTCATTGAACATGTAATAATTTCTCTAATAAATTTCCTAGCAGTCTCATCATACTATTATTATAGCCCCCTAAATCAATGCAAAAAAAACAGACAAATCACTCGCTGAAAGTTCCAAAAGTGAACTCGCCGCCTCAACCGAACTGGCATCCAATTGGCAATCAAACTAACGAAACACAAGTTGGCACCAACAATCAGTGTCACCGTTTAGAATCGCTTCAATCACGCCACCATCACCCACTCCCCTGCACACTCTACATTGGCCGAATTGAGCAGCAGGAACTGTCCCGAGTTACTTCTGAAACCTCGTGCATTCTCCTCCCTTAGGACGGCAATATCTTCGCGCGGGCGCATCCTTATATAGACGCGAATTAAAGTCTCCGCTAGATGGATAAGACAAGAGGAGCAGTAGCAGTGCACTGATTGAAACAAATAAAAGACACAGAGAGAGAGAGAGAGAGAGAGAGAGAGAGAGAAACGTAGTCTCGTGTCCCTTTTCGAATTATGCAAATCGCGTCACGTACAAGTCGCGCGTGCGCCGCGGGATATCGTTAGGCTCTCTCTGCTCCTCCTACTAACAATCTCTGGGGTTGCTACTGCCGCTACTGCCGCCTAATGAAAAATTCGAGACGGAATCACGTAAATCTTGCCGGAAATTCGAGGCGACTTGTCCTGCATACATATAAATAGGCAAGCCAGTCAGTCGGCGGCGGCGCGCTACCGATACGATTTAATAAACCGCCTTACCCGCGTATAGTCTCTGTCTCCGAGTTGCTGGTGTGCGCGTATATAGTTTGGCTTTGAGCAGCCGAATTTCGGATTCTCCTGTGGATGCTCGCGAATCGACCGAGAGAGAGCGGGCTATATAGGCTGCTTTATATACTAACGATTCTTCCTCTGATGGTCGAGTGAGTAATGCTGCCGAAGAAGGAATTCATTTTTTTCAAGTGACCTAATTCAGCTACAGCAATATTCTATTTTGTGAGAAACGTCAATTTAGGATGGAGCTTTATTTGCTGCTAGATGTTTTCAAAAATCAACAGTATTGCAGATTATTTGATTTTTTTACAATTTATTCGTTTGTACGTTGCTGCACTGTTTTAAATCATGAACAAAATTTAACAATTTCGTATATACAATTAAAGCAATACAAATATACTATTCTTCTTCCATTCAATTGCAAAACCTTTGATACTGCAATATCTTTTCTCAAAAAGCGTTAATTAGTTTACTTAGAACTAAAGATAAAAAAAACTATCGTATAACATAGCTGTTCGCAGCTTTATTTCTGTTAATTTTTTTAACAGTATATAATATAATGCCGTCTGAAAGAAGAAAAACGGTTCATTAACCTTTTATAGCACGTGAACGCAAAGTTTCGTATTTTTCTTTTTATATTTTTCTTTCTCTCTCCCTCTCCATTGATCAATAAATTTTCAGCACCCCATGGAGTGATGCGGGATCTTCGTATGGAACGAACCGATCCCTTCAATAATCCTTGATAATCACCACCGAACAAGGAATCCCTTTTACGAACTTTCGCCTCGTTTTCGTTCAGCTGCACGTGGTAACAAAAAAAATATAATCGAAAGTTCTTTTCATCGAAATAAGAATGTAAAAAAGTCTTTAGTTATTAGATAATTTCATTACAAAATTTCCAAAATAATAATGCGACTTCGATTATCTCGTTTACGTAATAAAATTAAAATGTACAATATATATTCAGAGCAAAATTACATGATTATTTAATTTAAATTGAAATAAGTGCTAAATTTAATTATTCTATCAGATTTCAGGAAATGAAGTCCATTGACGTAAAACATCGATTAAAACATTTTATAATAGAATCTTCCTCTCGCTTACTTAAAGTTTCAAGAAAACCGAGCTACTAAAGATTATTAACAAATTGAATTAAAACAAAATTTCTGTAAAGCCCAGTATTACCTACCGCAAAATCAGATTCACCATCGATACTAATTCGCCCAAGAACGTGAGTAATTGACGTCAATACACGAGACTCGGAAAAATAAGCCGTTTCCCGGCAATCGATGAGGAAACCTCTTGTATACGACTTACACAATTGCCGATCTTCGCAATATAATATACGCAGGAGGCGTAGAGAACACGCTTGCCTATACGGCATCTACAGTTGTTTCATCGAGGACGTCCCGCGCATACGAATGAAGCCCCTGCTATATCCGTGTTCTCGCCTTGATTCAATAGTTTAAGCACTTACCTTGCTAATATCTGATGTATATTAGAATGCGCGATGATTTCCTGCACTAATTTTATGTCTACAAAAATATTTCCTAATGTGTACTAAAGCAAACAATTTAATTCCAAATGCAAATACTGAGATTTTAATCATAAGTCGTCAAAATTAAGTCATGAATTTATTCTGGCGTATATAACTCATCTCGTTAAAATGATGTTTCAACTCTGGAATGCCATCTTGCCATATCTAGATTTTACTATTGAATTAAAATTGTTATTACATTCGTTTTATTGTTTACTGTTTGGATTTATAACAATCGTGAAACAGAATATTATTTATGAAAATATTCTTTTGTTTAATTTGATGTTTTTGGTTTTGAATTGATTGTTACTGTAAAAGCCAAAAGTGTATGTACCTTATAAACACGCTGTGTCATAACAGCAATATCCATACACGAAGAAAAATGATGTAGCAATATTTAAGATGAAGTATACGAAAAAATACTATGTTGCGTACCAAAGCTGTGATATACTCATTTTATAGAGATTTTTCTTATATTCATAACAAATATTGGACAGAGTAATTTTGGACTGTTTATCAAAAAGAACCATGTATCTCTGTAAAAAAATCCTATGTTGAATAGTAATATTTGTTATGAACGTAAGAAGAATCTCTATAAAATGAGTATATCACAGCTTTGGTACGCAAAATAGTAATTTTTTGTATACTTCATCTTAAATATTTCTACGTCATTTTTCTCCGTGTACAAACTGATTTACTGCAATAATAAAACACCAGTACCAAAAATGCTTCAAAAAATGGCGAATGTAAAGTTTTCACTAGCTGTCTTACAGTCTTACATCAGTTTTAATACCGAACAAAAAGCATACTCTCAAGTATATGTTCAACGCTCAACAGTAAAAGTTGTTATCATATATATATATCATTCTGATAATCTGTACTAAATTCAAGACAAACTGCGATCGAATTAGTGAATAATAAACCATTAAAAGTTTTCTTCTGACGAACCTTGGTTACTTTTTAACTTCAAATTCATCAACACCAAAAGGACTCAGCAGCGCCACCAATCAAAAGTCGTAGCTGTTACGTAAAATAGCTGACAACCGTGAAACGAATGACGATAATCCTAGGGTATCTATAGTGAGCGATTATCAATCAACATAAATTATCCGAGCACCAGCTCATCTCTGCGCATCATCGCTGCGACAGCAACTCACATAAACCTTCGTGCCCGAAGAAAAAAAAATTTGAAGTGATGAAATAAGACGAGGCTGCTCGTGTTCAATGAGTACTTATATAGGTAAATGCATAAATCCTTATGGAGCATTCCCTGCTAAAATGAAAATATTTTTATAATTCTCAAGCTCTTTGGGTTACTAGTTTTTTTCTGGAACTTGTACGATTGTAATACTTATATATGTATCTAATGACGTCCGATACCCATATAGGTGCAATAAATAAAACTATGTTTTAATGCCTTCTATTTGTATCACTAATATATCAGCGCTACACAAACATGTTAATAAATCACAAGCTGTATTTAATTTTTTTCATTCGTTGCCTTTGAAATATATGTATGTTCCACTGGGTTGACTTTGAAGAAATCTATTCACTTGCATTATTTCATACGTGACTGATTTTTGCTGCAATCTGCAATGAACTCAATAAAAAAAATCTACAAGCTCTACCTGAACATCTACCTGCAATTAGCTCATCGAACACATCGATGATTTTCAATTTTCGACGCGGCGCGAAACGCTCCGTATACTTATCGCGCGAGCAAGGATCCTCTGAGAAGTCGAGCGTCACGCTCGCGTCATCCTCATCGAAGGGGAAGGAAGAAAGCAAAAGAGAGAGAGAGAGAGAGAAGGCTCGTTAGTCGAACATGTTAATCTCCGTGTCGTTAGAGCAAGGTCCCGAGGGAAGAAAGGAGAACGCGCGGTGACGCGACCCGATCCCCGGGCTTTTCCCCAGGAGTAATCAATCAAGTTATGCCAGCTCAAAAGAGGCTTCGCGTTCGCTTCACCTCTCCCTCTCTCTCTCTCTCTCTCTCTCTCTCTCTCTCTCTCTCTCTCTTTCCCGTCCCCAATCTCGTGCTTTTTACCAAAAACCGCGCGGTAATCTGCTTTACACGCTACAAGAAAACCATTGAGGTAATTGTCAGGTTCTGCTTCTGCTGCTGCGAGCTACTCTGAGCTACGACAATATGGTTGTAGCAGAGGAGATAGAGACACACGAAGCATCTTTCTTGAAAAGTGTATAAGATTTATTAATTCGTTTCCTTATGATTCTTTTCTAAAATGATTCTATTGGGACGGAATCCATCCCAGCAATGTTTCATTAAAGCCAACGGCCAAAAATAGATATTTTAAGATAAAATAAAGGTTATAAAGATTCGATGCTATACCTGCTTCTGACTCATGACCATTGTGAAGAATTTCTTGAAAATTCTGATGATATTTTATAGAATAAATATGACATAGATATCTCGGTAAATATATAAAACCAATCTACTTTGCGACGAACAAGAGATATTTAATGTTTCAGCGTGATTTAATCTCACTTGCAAGCTTCGGAGCACATAAATGCAAAACTAGATTTATTAGTCTACTCGGAGATAATATCTCACTACGTAAAAATGTGATTATCTTACTCAAAAATATGTGAATACATGAAGGGACTGTACTAAAAAATTATTGTTCAAGGTTGGTAAATGGTTCAGTTATCATATATTTATTTGCACAAATAAAAGTTAATCGTTTATATCAATTTTTCAGGTCACAAAGGTTCTATCTCGTGAAAACATTTTTTTCTTCCAACTTTAAGTTAGTAGAAATTGCATAAATATAAAATTTTACATGAAAAAATTCAAATTGTAACCTTGCTCTAAGTCGAAACTATACTTACAAGGAGATGTCTGGGCATCTCCTCGTTAGATGAATAATAAAAACATCTTTGATGCGCAATGGATTTGAGAGATAGAACCTTTTTCAAACTAAAAAATTGTGATAGAACTTTTCCTACCTGAGAAGCTCTCACAATGAATGAAGAATAACATTTTACGTGTTCAAAACAATCAAAAAAATTTAGTGATTTTATATTTCTTGATAAAATTATTACTGACTGTAATTCATTAAGGCACACTTCAAATTCAACTGTGATGCAAGAATAATTTAATAATTATAAATGTAATAATGCAAATGTAAAAGAGCTCAAGGAAATAACGATACTAATAGTGAAAAAGGAAAATTGATAAGATTTTGTGAATGGATGAGACATTGAAGGAAAAGTAATTTCAGTGATTCTTTTAGCAGAGAACTTTGACAAAAGAGCAGTAGCGAAACGAGCGCTTTGTTCCTTTAAGAGCGCATGTACATGAAATCACGCACACGAGTTTTCCTTTTGTGAATACGAAGTGACAGGAATTGTCTGAGCTGATTGATGATGATCGCGAGATTTTCGTCTCCTGGACCATGAAGTAATGGGGAAAGGTGTTTTTTTGCGGTCCCGAGTCTTTTGCTTCTTTTTTTTATCAAGATCTTATATATATATATATATTTGCAGGGGAGAGGTAAAGTGTTCTCGGGGTCTTGGCACATCTTGCGGATCATTTATTATGAGGTTTTTTCATCCCAAAACGTGCACACATATACAAGTATACCTGTGTACGTGTGTGTATGCGTACATAACCTGGCTAGTAAGTATTGATCATCGAAATACTCGTTTATTTCGGTCTGAAAAAAACAGCAACAGTTTATACCCGCGGCACGTAGGAAAAAAAACGTCTTGAAGAGCCGAAATCATTGATTTTTATTTTGCTAACGCACAATCACGACAAGTAGATGGTTTGTGAATGTATTTCGTTAATACGGAAATCAATGTACTTATTAAGTTTTAACTGCCTATTTTTTGGATTTTGCACGGCTCTACGCGCCAGCGTACTTGCATGAAGGAGGTTACTCGAACAGAGCTCGAAAATCTGGGAAAAAGAATATGAATAATTACGCGATGTCGGAAGTTTGAGGGAGCAAAGGAACGAGAAACCTGGAAAAGTGCTGCGTGAAAATTTACTCTTCCACCCTTTCCGTCTCTCTTGGCTCTGCAGCATCTCTTTCTCTCTCTCTAACTTTCTTTCTTTCTTTCTCTCTCATCATACACAGGCACAGGAAGCCGGCGCACAAAAGTACGTAGAAATTGTTTTTCTCACCGCGAGCATGCCAACATCTACCTATGCACACGGTCTCTTTCACGAATACATTTCCGCGCACTCTCCGGGACTCTCCTCAGCTTGTCTCTCACTTTGCTCGTTTGCCACATCCACCGCGCGCTCACGCACAAACACACGTACACATGTGCTCAAATGGCTGAAAGTGCACGCAGGCTGCGCAAGTCGCGAGAGCTTACTTTAACCACTGAGGAGCATTAGAGACATTTTCTGACCTGTTTTCGTGAATGTGTATGCGTGTAAGAAATGAGCGGATGCCGTGCCTTTTTCTCTCGGCGGTCCCCATCTCCTCTTGTCCTCTACGCGCACTCTCTCACTCTCTCTCTCTCTCTCTCTCTCTCTCTCTCTCTCTTTATTTCACTGTTGGCTGCTGCTCGTTGTATATGCTCGCGCGCATCTGTGCGCGAGGGATGCTGGAAAAGCATAGCGTGCACTTTAATGCTCGTTTGCTTTATGTATGCGTCGTCGTCGTGTGTCTTTTTATTAAGCTCGTCGGAGAGAAACGAGTTGAAAAAGTAGGGTGTACAAGAACTGACTGTGGGTGTAGCATCGGAAGAGATTCTCTATGGCTTCGACCTTTCTGCACATTTGCCGCGCACTTTTTCTCGAGCTCTTTTTCGTTGCAGCTGTCATTCGTCACTTTGATCGATGCATGCATATATGCCAACTGTTGCGACCGATTACGAGATCAATGCAAAAACGAATTAAGCTAAAGAGATAGGGGACTTTCTAATTGAGATTCCGAGATAGGCCAGTTCCAAATTGGATTACGAGATAGGACAGTTTTGAGCTAGATCCCGAGATATGAGCGATTCCGAATTTGGGCGACGATTTAACCATCACATTTTCTGTATTGTCGTATATCACTAAATATAATAAACAGGTATAGACAAACTTAACAACTCTGCATCCAAACGTTGCGCAACTTTCAACTCAAAAGCAAAACTCTAATTAGCATCCCAGCAGTGAGGACGACAGTGTAGCGAAAGCGAGCTTATCGACAAAAAGAAAAGCGCCTCATACGCACTGCACAAATACAGAGAGCTCGAGCTCTCAAGGAAGATATCGGTCAACACACACAATCGATGTGTGTACGAGGGTATGTGTATATACAGTACACGAGACTACCTAGGAGGACGTCGCCTGCACGCTGACGCGTTTGTATATTTACATGCGCCGCGCATTTATAGAGAGATGAAAGGAGAGCCGAGAGCCGAGAGCCGAGAGGCAAAAGCGCGCCGGTAAGCATCCCCCGTTCCACTCCCTGACGGACTAATGTAATTAAACGGCCCTCGCGTATACACACACTCACACATACAGGTATACACACAGCTTAGAGACCCCCTTTAGCAAGCACGTACACAGCTACGGTATATATCCGTAGCTATAATACGGACTAAAAAGTGCCTCCGTGATCCGTCCTGTGCGCTCTCTCTCTCTCTCTCTCTCTCTCTCTCTCGCATCCCCCAGCCGATTCGCATCTCTCCCTTTATCTTTGTCATATTTGTTCGTTTAATTGCATTTTTAAGCATGGCGCACGCGGCCTATATACAGTCCTGCCTTGCTGACGGATTAATTTGTTTGTCGGTGATTATATATGCACTATGACTGTAGACAACGCCAGGCGCTTCAGAGACTCGAGAATTGTGTGTATGGGTGTGAGTGTGTATATAATTTAATGGTTCAGGTGGGCTCAAAGGGCCGTATACGGGATTTTCTTCATTTCTCCGTGACCGTGCAACTGCAACTGGTTGAGCGTTGAGACAAAGCCGGTTTTATCTCAGCGCATCCCTCAATGTGTTGATGTACATCGACTGGTTTTCACACGCAACGAATCGCATCAATTCAGGGATGGGTACTGGGATTCGGCTGTTAATGAAATGAAGATTTACCGTGTGAAAATGTACCCAAGGTGTAGACTGTTCAAAAGCTGCGCAAATATTGGATTGATTTATACATTTTTCAAAGTTGCTATAAAGTCTTAACATATTGCTCTTACGTCGAGAGTTTACAGAGAAATAAATAATCAGATTTAGATAGCTTGAGAATTATAATGTACATTTCTTCTCAGTATTTTCTGCAGTGTAAATATTGTATAATGCTTTACGTACAGAGCATATAACTCATTGTATGACGCGGACAGTATGACTATGAGGCTCTTTACATTCTTATCAATATTCTAATCTGCAGTAAAACAAAGAAAAAGATTGAATTACAATATGACTAAGTTTTACATCAGCTTTAACTTGTGCATCAAAATTTTTAAGTCGAAAACGTATTAAAGAATTTTTCATTGCTATTAATAATCCATACAATCATTTGTACCTTTCACATATATCAATTGCAATTATCAAAAAAGACAAATAAATAATAAATTTTTCAAAGAGGTTGGATGCAAATAATACGTATATAATATATTCCAATTTAAACGTCAGTATATAGAAAGTATGTACTAAAAATATTAATCTACACGAACTGAACGGAAACTCTCTAGTTTCTTTCGTTGGTGGACTGCTTCATTGATATGCAGTTACTTAATGTCCAATCTTAGTGAAAATATGATTGTTCCGGATATATGTCGTTATTTATAATATTGTATTTGAAGTTGTTTAATGATAATTTGTATTTATAATAACATGGTCTTTATAATAATTTGTAATTGCATAATTTTATCTGGCGAGCGAAAGCGTGAAAGACATAGAGAGAGAGAAAAAGAGATGAAGAGGGAAAATATCAGGTACATCGCCGTAATGGATACATTGATGCCATTACGTTCGGTTGCTGACCAACCGAATTAGTAGTGGCTACGGGGCGCAAAAAACTATGGTTTTTCCGCGGACGGTTGGCCGCAGATATATTTGATCATTTGTTTTGTTCGTCTGTTCTATTCTGTCATGGAAACAGAAATAATTTTGTTAAAAAAATATGAAAATCGCTTGCCAGGTAGAATCAAATAACCTTTCTTTACTTTTACTTTTCGAACAACCGTCTAAGAGGTAAAAACTAATAAAAAAAAGCTATCCATAAATATAAAGTTGTTTGAGTATTTAATCTATAAGAAGTCTCTTCGTGCATAACTGAATTTTAAAGTTTATTCAGTAACATATGATAATTATAAAATGTTGGATATATGTACAAAAATGAAAAGGAAATGAATGCAGATTACGCTTCGCCTAGGTTACCTTTTTCCGTATCATTTTGAGTCTAAGATATAGGGTTGCCAGTCGTTCTACTGATTTTCTACATTTATATAACATTTTATAAGTTTACATATTTTCGTTATTTCCAATTTGATTAAATTTTATATTCTTACTTTCACTATGGCTGGACTTTAAGTGACTGCATGGCAAGAAGGTCATGAAGTAGCCCACCAACACGAGAGACTTATGAAAGTTTCTGGTTAGCTCTTGCAGTCGAATAAATAAATAAATCGATTTATTTATTGTAAATTATATTGAGCAATAATCATCTTAAGTTTCATTCGGTATACAACGTTTGAAGAATAACGCAACAGTCAATCTCTCTCGTCTGATATAATCCGCGTAATCGCACGCAGCGAACAAACAAAGCTGCGTGTTTACGTGTTTGCGCGGCACCTCGGCGGTCTATTCTTTTTTACCTCAACGGTAGTTATACAGAAAGGGAATACGAGAGCGAGCCACACGCGCGGACTTGTAAAACAGTGGCGCGACTATATGTCGGCATAAAAAGCTCGAGAGGGAGAGGAATTAGCATGCGAGCCGTCGCATGTTTATGTTTTCCGTAGGTGGCCAATGTCTTGCGAGTGCATCGAATAAGTGGATCCCCCCTGACTTTATTCTCTTTTCGTCTTACGCAAGTTGCGGTTAAGCTCACGTCGTCGCTGATATGTATTTTCTTCTTGCCTCGTTATCGCGACTCGCGCGGGTCTTCTGATTTTTTTCATGATTTTTCGTTCATGCCATCATTCAACGCCTAATTTTTATGAGGATTTTCGCTTCAATTCTTCGCTGGATATTAGATTAAGATTGATTAAAACTCATTAAAAGATTGAAAATTTTCAGCTAAAAAACACGCAAAGTGACGTATGAAAATAAAATGAATCTACATGCCTGTAATGAAAAAAGTCTTTCTAACCTCGCACTATATCCTAAATGAAAAGCGTTCCTTTTCTCAGTTGCAGTACCAGAAGAAAGTGAGGCAATTCACCGTAGAACACGCGCACGCACCACCAAACTTAGAAACGCGTACATAGACCTGTGAACCCCAAAACGACTCCTAACCTCGGCAAATTCTCTCTCGTTCTCGCGGGACATCAGCCGTATTCTCGCGACGGCCAACGTACATATATATACATACGCAGGCTCGGGTTAAAACAATAGTAGAGCGCAAAACTGGAGCGAGTCGAGGTTTGGGGTATATAACGGGTACAGTGGGGGCCGAGTTCCCGCGCGTTTACTTTAATATGTTTCTCGACCGCTAATGACATGCACCCTAGACATGAGCTTTCGAGTGGAATCTTCAGGCCCAGCCGAGTGTGAAACACTTTTACTTTGAGCCCGACGTATTCTCTTCGCTCTCTCTCTCTCTTTCTCTGCACTTGGCTTGCCACGAATAACAGAGCAGCGCCAGTGCAGTGCAGTAGCCTCGCGGGTAATTGCTCGCCCGCCTAAACATTCCACCGGAGTGTATATACGGAGAATGAGGCGGAGAGCTAAGCTATATACGCGACGAGCGCCGCTTTCGCAATTGCCCGGCTTTTTACGTAGCTCGATGACTACTGGTCCTGTTGCCACGCGTGTAAGCCTCTATTTCGGCTTTGCAGTTGTGCTGCTGCTGCTACTTCACTCTACAGCTATGAGTGTGGGTAGGTGACTGTTCGTCTATTGTGTATATAGGAACGCCATTTAGCAAAATCTGGTTTATTGCTGACGAAAGTAGGTTAAGAAGGAGGGAGCTGCAAGAAACGTTGGATACGTTTCTACTTATTGTTGAGTGAGTGAAGTAGATTGTATATTAAGGGAAATGGAAATTTTGATATACGATGGTAAAAGCAGAGTTTAAAACCTTATTCCCTTTGCATAAAGTGGTCCAATATAATCTAAGTCGTGAAGCATTTTCATATTTACAGTTGATAAGTATACGACATTCCAAAGAAGAAATTCCGACGAAAGATTTACAAAAATATAGAAGTCTGACCAAATCCGACCATCTCTACTTCGATGTAAATGAAAGCTCAAAAATACAGAGCAGAGAGATATTTATCGAGCAATATTTTTATTATATTATCAAAAATATCTTCATCCAGTATTCTGGGATTCGGTCATTATTGAAATATATTAAAATATACATGCAACAAAAAGTCACAGATGCCCTCGCGATAATCGTCAGAATTTTACAAACTTATCCATTCGGCCAACTGTTCAAGCTTCCTCTCGGTATAAAGTCTGCATACTTTCAAACTGCGCGCATCCACGCAGTCTTCTGTACAGAATCGCAATTGGGGAGTAACTGACAACGTGTATAACTCTGTCCGACGGTCCGTAAGTTAAGAAATATCGAGCGTGAAAGCTGGAATAATTACCGGCGGGACGGGCGAGACGAGTGGGAAAGAGAGCGAGAGGAGGGTGGAAAAATTCTTCGAGACAACTTGTCGGCAAAGTTTTAGCCTCTCTAGACCTGGCCGCGTCTACTTTCTCGCCAGAGACAACTCGCACTGCCTGTGTAATGAAATTCGAGCGTAAGAGAGAGAGGGGAAAAAATGCGGACGAGTGGTGACATTCCCTTCTTCTCTGCGGCCATTAATATAGCCCCCTCTCATTCCTTTCCTTCTTCTTATTGCCGTGCGCGGTGCTGTTTCTTTTTTTTTTTTTTTCGACGGCACGCTTTTCATTATTCGCAAGCACGCAAAGGCGCGTTGACAGGTCAGTTTTCGAGCTCACGCTTTTCTCTTTTCGTCCTGTTTAAGGGAATGAAAAATTATGGCGGCCGATAAGGCGAATCGGGCCGCTTGACTTGCATGAGAGAACCTTTACCCCCTGAGCTGCTGCTGTTGCTGCTGCCGTTGCACCGTTGCCCTGCATTCCAATGCACTTTGCATATGAGAAATCGTCCTGGCCGACGACTCCTTTTCCTCCCTCTCTCTCTGTCTCTCTGTGCCTCGCTTTCTCGCTCTCTATACATGCGCACTTTGTGCTGCACGGCCTGCATGGCCTTTTATCGGATTTAACGATCGTTCGGACACGTTTCGTCGCTTTTCGTTCTGTTTTTTTGTAATTTATATTGCGCCGCCACGGGACTAAAATGTGTCGCGTACTGCTCGTGCGAATCTCGCCGTGTCACGCATCGTTGAAAATACGCGCACGCGCGCTTTTTTTATGTTTTTTCAATAAAATTCAGGAGCTACATACTTATGAAATTAAAGGCGAGAGTTGTGCAACCGAATAACCGAATAACCGATTAAAGTAAACCAATGCTGTGCTATTGATACTTGGGATATTAATTTCATTAAACTTGTACATTAATAAATTTGTATATTTAAAAAATTTTTGAGACTTCAAATTGAATACAGATTAATATTTATCACTGTTAAGAGTATTATTACAGTTGCCTCTTGTACATAAACTATGTAATCAATAATTTATTTATTTTAATATTACAGCTATATTATCAATTCACTGAAAGTAATTACAATAATGCTGCCCACGTGTAAAAGTTATTTCTCGAAAAATATAAAGCTTTTAAAAGTGTTCTTAATCTATAGATGAGTTAATTGCAAAAAAAGAATCCAATCCAATTTAGGAATTGCGTTGATCAATCCGAAATAAAGAGCAGTCACAGAAAGCACTACCGTTATATATATATATAGAGAGAGAGGTTTACGCGAAAACTTAATTAACATCGAGAGCATAAAAGTCATTCGATCTCTACGTGTTGGGAAATTCGTAATTAGGTATAGCCTTTTCTACGGACAATCCAATATGCGCATCCACTGCTTACTTCACAAAGGCTCCGCAAAGCCGCGAAAATGAAATTAAAATTCGATTTTTCTTCGGAACAGAATTTTATATAATTAAACCTGTACGCTTAAATAAATTTTTAAAAAATCGCTAATGATGTTATTTATTTATATTTCTGTATAAAAAATACAAATTTTTAACTTTTTTTAAAAATTTTTTTAGATAACTTTTTTTTTCTTTTATATTAGAGCAGATTTAATATCTGAAATAAATTATTATGCTACACAATACAAATAGTATTTATACATTTTCTTATTGCAATAGTTACCTATAAAGAAAGGTTACAATTTTTTAAATAATTATTCGTAATTGTGGATATTGTGACTATGGGGTTACGTATAACTTATTCTTATCCTACAATTTAACCAAATCGTAATACAGAAGTAGTGCGAAAATCGAAACGAAGATTTTCCAACCCTCCGAATTAGAAAATTCATTCCGCGCGTGGCACAAATGCCAGGAAATGAATCTCGATGCAAGAAAGTGCAAACAGAGTCTGGAGCCCGCGTCGTGTATTTTATTCATGCAGCCAGCGACGCGACGAGAGCTCGTAAAATTACCGATTCGCTTTATGCAGCCCGCGGTTATATAGCCGCGTCATATTCCGATGATCGTCTGGCCTCTCTTTGCGCATCTTGGTGCGAGTGTTGCACGAGCATGTACACACAAGCCTGTTAAGCCATGATAATTAATGCTTCGCGCGTCTACCTCGTAAAGTTTTAATTACAGCCCGATTCGACTCTCTGTGTCTATAACTGGACGAGTCCCAGACGTCAGCTACAGCTTCCTGCATGCCTGACGACGTCGCCTATATATCGTCGTCTCGATGAAAAAAGATCCTTTCTTTTGTCTATAGCGGGCCGAAAGTACCACTTACTCTCCTCGTCCGTTCGAGGATGCTGTATTCGTCGTCGCTAGGCAAAAAAATACTAAAAGCTACCAGCAAGGAAAATTAACCAGCCCAGACCTAGTGTTCGTCAATTTACACGAGTTCTGAATTGTCCAATTTTTTTCCACCTGGCTTTTCAGGTTAAAAAGGTTCTATCTCAACTTTTCAGATCAAAAAGGTTTCATTTCAACGTTCTAGGTCACAAAAGTTCCATCTCAACCTTTTTGGACAAAAAAGTGTTTTCTCAACTCTTCTGGGCAATAGGTTCCCTCTTAACTTCTCTAAGAAAAAGAAATCGATTGCAACTTTTCTTGGCAAAAAAATTCTATCTAGCGAATATTTCTTTTCTTTCAACTCTAATCTAGCAGTTACTGCATAATGTAAAATTTCGTATACAAAAAAATGTTATATTAAAACCTTGTGCTTATAGTCTAATCTACAATAACTAATAAGAAAAAAAAGTAAAAAAAAAGAGATCATTTCTCCCTTTCGCCCATACCTATACTTTTTTCCAGGTCAATTTCAGCATTACGCATGAGAACGCAATGACAACCGGGAAGGTGCAATTCGCGATCTTCAACGTATCGCCTTGAGTCAATGTAAATCCATATAGATATATCTACGGCCATTTGCTTCGTCGTGAATAGCGATTCCCATGCGCGCTCGCATATATACATACGAGTCAAAACAGACTAACAAAACGAGAAAAGAAACAAAACGGGAGTAAAAACGAAACAGTCGATGCATCGGTTTTGTATGGGGCAAAAGGAAAAGCGAGAGAAAAACAGGGTTGAGAAGGATACGGAAGCGCTCGAACGATGGAGAAAGAGAGAGAAACGGATTCGAGCGCAGTCTGCAGATCGTTAAATTTTGCATTTTAATTGCAATCGCGTATATACGGGGACGATTCGCGGCCGTAATTGATGCCTCGGGGACTGAGCGAGCGAGTCGCGAAACCCTTCGTGCGCTCTCTCGTCTCTCATCTCTCTCTCTCTCTCTCTCTCTCTCTTCTCTCTCTCTTTCTCTCTATACACACGCCCACGAACAGTATGACTGTATAGATGAGCAAGTCCCCGACGACTTCCTTTCTCGACTGCGCGACGCTTTTGATATCTGCGGCGTTTAGCGACTCTCTGCGCAGGGCGAGAGAGGGACAGGGAGGAATTAATTGTCTCTGCTCGAGCCACGAGAATAAGAAAAAAAAAAGTAGCTCGAAGCGAAATATGGGGCGCCGCAGGAGCGGAATATAGGAATAAATATTTTCGCTTAGTTAAGCATTGACGCCGGTTTTGCTTTTGTGCACGTCGGCTGCCTCTTCTTCTCCCTTCTCTTTCTCCCCCTCCTTCCACAACTTGCTCTCCTTCTTTATTCTTCTTCACTATTTCAGGCTTCTTCCTTTTCTTTATTGCAGGGCATAAAACAGACACTTATGCCTCGGTCTTTATTGCGGGATTTTTGGGATGTATAAGGGACAATGCGTCGTTTCCTCGGATCTGTCTACTAAGTATGGTGTTATGTGTGATTTCGCGCGAGTGCGAAATACTGCGTAAAGCATCTGTTCGTCTTTGTAAGACCGAATGTCTATATACTTTGCAGCTCTTATACCCAAATGTTATCCACTTGTTGTATTCTATTCTTCGCCGGTATTAATAATAACAAATCTGATTATCTGAATTTTCATACCATGTATTGCGACGCAAGGAATTTTGTTAAAACCGCAGAAATTGGTATATATCAAGCGCGACGAAGCAAACCATCTGTCGAATTCGGAAAAAAAGGTTCCTTCACTTTTACGACAAAAATTGCTGGAGTAGGTATATACACATGTTTCCGAGGAAACTCAAAACACTCGCACTCCTCTGTACACGGACGCACGCGCTCCACTGCATTCGAGAGGCAATAAAACAAAAAATCACCGTCTCATCTCCGAGTTGCACGTGTATATACATATAAATATGTATATATATATACTGCACACAGCGGAATAAAGGAAGAGCTGGCAATCTTTCTAGCACACAAGGCGACACCGCATAAAAAAAGAACCGCGAGTTAAACTTGGAGCCGCTCAACTCTAGTTATACATATATACCGTATATACGTATAAACGTATCGCGTCAGATTAAACCGATTTGGCAATGCGTGCGCGCACGTATACTCTGCACTTACACAGCCCTGTAGACTCAAAGGACGGGAAGCAGGAATTTACTATTACTCCCCCTCCTCGTAACGAAGTTCGCGCAGCAGTCAGAGAGACGATAAGAGCGAGAGCGAGAGTAAGAGAGAAAAAGCTCGAATTTATATCGCTGGCGCACAGGAGACACTGCAGCCTGCTGGCAAGAGGAGGAAGAAGAGACTTTGGACCGCTTGCTCGTAAAGAGTCGTGTTCTCTTCGGGAAATATCCCTCGTAATAATAATGTAAGAACGTGGAGAGGAGCTGGGACGAATGTTCCTCCTCGCAAGCTCCTCCGCCGAGATAAATAGCTGCGTGGCGGGGCATGGGGGGGAGGGGGACGGAGGGAGGGAGTCGGTGCTTGGAATTCGCAACTGAACTGGAATGTTTGAGATAGAGCACGCGAAAGAGGATAAACAGAGAGAGAGAGAGAGAGAGAGAGAAGGAGAAGGCTCTATTAGCAGAGACCGATGCTTACGAGAGGCCAAAAGGTTATATGCGAAACTGCACTCTTCTCACTCTCATTCTTTCGGCCCTCTCCGCTCGTTTGCAACCACTTCTCGCCTTCCCAGCTCATCTTCTCTTATATATTATATATATATATGCTTGCTCTTTCACTGTACGTCGACTGGCGTGTAAAATTGTGCTCCTGCTTTCTTGCGTATATCCATATACATAGGCGCCGTTATTTAAGAACTTTTGAGAAAACTTAAGGAGCCAGACTTATACATATATAAGCGCACGCCATGGCCAGGCCCACTTGGGGATGGGAAGAGGAGCGCAGGAACAGCGGAGCTCTTCGCGTTATTGGACTTCTTTCTTCCGCGCGCATAGACATCATCGACGAGATTATGAACGAGGTGCGCCCCCCCCCCCCCCCCCCCCCCCCCCCTTCAAACAACTTTTCAACTATGCACCTTTACGTTTTTTGCCTTTTATGCTTGTAGATGAATTTTCGCGACCGAAGCGTATAGTTGCGTTAGCTGGAGTGTTCGAATTTTTTTATTTTAGCCTGCATTTATGTTATGCTTTTCAAACTGAAAGTTACCAATTCGAAAATTCGAGTTTTGATCATTTTTTTTTACCATTGGTGACGTTAGTGCAAATGATAACAATGCAGCATTTCTATGTTTTGAAAGTTAAATGTGATAATATCCAATACTATCGTGCATCAGAAAAGCTTGAGTTTGAAAAATAAATGATGCGAATAAAGAGTAGTTTTTCTAATGCATATAGAGTAAGGATGAAAAAAGTTTTCTCTATTATTTTAAGCTTTATTAATAAAGTATAAAATATTATATCGTGCGATGTTTGATTCGATTCCCAAAGCTAGAAATAGTACTAAGCCAGTCCAGGATGCAGTATTTTCGTAAACATCTATAAATTCTTAATGACTCTATTAAAAAAAAAACTCGTATTACATATGCAATACACAAATTTTGTTACAGCATTCATATATATATATATATAGCCTTCCAAACGGGTCAGATCGACCGATCGACAATAAGTTTTCGCGCGGCTGTCTGCCAGACAGCTGCTGACCTCTACTGCCTCGGCCAGGCACTGTCTTGCGAGTACGACTATCGATAAGGTAGTTTTCTATAAATTTTGATAAAGGCCGTACGAAGAATCGCGGAATCGTAACGCATGAACGTTGCCGCGTATTATACGTGTTTTATAATTTTCTCTGTTTATACTTTCATTATGCACTTATCGCAGTATTTCGCAAGCGCATTGGTCTTGTTTACATTCCAAGTAATGTCATCATACGTGCCATCGGTGCGTCGATTATGTATGCGTGAAACTTGCGCGCGTTCGTTGGGTGAAAACCCGATGAATGGACGTACAAAGCCTTATCGCTCTTTTTTTTTTCTTTTTTCTTTCTGCACTTTGAAAATAATAAAATGCGAGTTTAGCAGCACCAGCAGCTAGGAAATTTCATTTTGTTTTTAATGAATTTTTTTCAGCGAGTATCTTTTGTAAAATATTTTTTCATTTTATATTTATTTACGTAATTGAACTTTGCCTCAATTTTTACGAATAATATTTTCGAAGTCCATTTTCATGACAGCATTACAAGATTTATTCGGATGACTTTGTGCAGTTGTAATTTGATTGGTTCTTACGTTAATTTAATTGCCGTACATATTATCTAAAAGAGTTTTCATATAACTTCCAGTATCATATAATAGTAGTCATTCTATATTGATATGCATACAACGTGCAAAGTGTGTGCAATCCTGACTATAATATATATATCGATGATTTCATGTGAAATCGATCAAGGCTCTCGTCAACATTTGGAGACATTTACAAAAATGGTTTTGAGCTTAACAGATTTGTCTTTCCAAGTACTTTAAGCTGTTACGAGGCAGAATTCGATAATTCAATGACAATACTTAATTAGAATTAATGCTCCCTACAAATAAAATAAAATGAAAAGATTTTTGAAAATAATAGAAACGAAGTTTTTTCTAAGATGTAATATTGTTATATAGTAATGCGTTCATACTATACGGCAATATATTACTATTACATTAAAACTTCTGTTGTATTGGATCAATAGTTAATAAAATAAAATATATATCATGAAATATTTAAAAAATAAAATTTTTTTAACATCTATATTAATTTTACTAATCTGCAGTCATACAACCTTTCTATTAACCAGTTGCTAGTTAGTGATCGCTAGTGCAATAATAAATTAAAATAAATTTGCATGATATTAATGCATACACGAATTTCCAATTCTTATTAGTCTCTACGTAAATAATTGGCAAATATAACCTCTTTATTATTTCAATCATGTATACCTACTATTACTGAACGTCTTTTCTCTTCATTGTGATCATATTCTCTTAATATTTTTCTCAAAACAATTTTATTGACATAAATGGCAAGTGTGCTACATTTATAATTCAAATATTAAGTTTAGAATTTTGCATATAAGTATATAGTATAAATTAGCAGTTAAATTTAACCCGTTAAGAATATCTAAATATTCGTTTAAAATAAGTACACACAACGGAAACACTTGAAGAAATATAAATGTATGCTTGTTCATGTTGTTCTAATACATAATTTGTTCACCAAGTGTACCTATATGCGTAGACTCTGAGCATTCACGAACGAAATTATCATAATATTTATTATCACCGATTCTAACTCATGCAAATTAGGCCATATAAGAAGATTTTCGCATGCCGACGTGAAGCTCGAAATTCAGCGGAACAAAGCAAAAAGGCCAACATTAATCCTCGACCTGAATTTCATACCAAATTTTTCCTCCTCCCGATATCGATATCTTGCGCGACGAAAAAGACGAGCGAGAAAAAAGGAAAAGAAAAAAAAAGAAAGAAGGAAAGCTCGCGCGACAAAGGTATTTCTCTCGATATTACGTTATCCTTCGCGTGGGATGTAGACGGTTACACACGCAGACTCGGCCAAACCACACGTACAGCGAGGTACAGCCGGCACACTCGGAGTTCCTAATGTTAAAAAGATACCACGAACGCGAATACTTTATACATCCGAAAAATATCGCATATATAGCTTCTTGGTACGTGTTTTGCCGGCACGGCAGCCGACTAAGCTCCCCCGCGGACCGCGGTTCCCTCGCGTACACACCTATACATACCTTATACACACTGCGCGATACACACTAGCTGGGCTTACATATATATACAACACTCAGAAACGTATGTGCATGTGCTGGGGGGCTGTATATGTATATAAAGCTGGGATATACATGTGAGGCAAAGGAGAAACGTGCGCGGAAAATATTACGACGCATCGAGTGCGCGTGGAGCCGATGTATTACGCGCCCGTACATATATGCATGCCCAATATTAAACACACCCGCTGTTTACGCCTTTTCCCTTCGCTCTCTACACCCTCCTCCTTACCCCCGTCCTCCGTCCTCCGCCCCCCCCCTCCCTCGACCCCTGCTGCTTTCTCTCACCGTCAAGGGGGGAAAAAAGGAAGATGTATACGAAAAATTTTCGAGCCAAGGTGGATGTATACGGAGAGCCGTACATGGTTCCGCGGACCGAGCAGTCGAGGCGTTTTATGCCCTGGCGAAAATTATTGGAAACGATTTCGCGCTTTTTACCGGGCGAATGTCTGCATGAGAAACGCGCAAATTCAAGCCCTTTTATGATCGGCCCCTTTGCTAAGCTCTGCATTTTTTCGTAACAGTTGTGCGGCTTTGTTCGAAGGATAAAAATATTTATTCGAGAAATGAAATAAATGACTATTGATTATATTTTGGCATTTTTTAATATTTGCTAGAACTTTTCACGATCAATATGTTACATCGTTCTTTTGTAAGTATGTACCCTTTAAATTTGTTCTCAAATATCTCGACATATATACAAAATTTTAATACGTCGCGTTACAACGTATTTCACTGAATAATAGCTTTTCGTGATGAAAAAATATGCTTCGGAGAACCAGCACGCGAAAATCGGAAGCCTTAGTATTCTTTCCGCGAGGCAATTTTATTCTAACGATTTCGAAAAACAAAAATATTTGTACAACTCCACAATGCGTGACCGCGTGAAAAAACATTAGTTCAAGCAGCCATTTTCCCTGTTTGCATTACACTTTAGACTAGCGTATAACAATATTTTCACTTGGCGACCTTTTTCCGTTGGTACGCGAGCTCGACCAAAAAAAAATACTAATTTAATCGAATCGTCTCATACAGCCGCGAAGAAATGCGTCAATTTCGCCAATCGCGCTCGGAGGCTCGCGTCATTAGATAAAGGGAGTACTGGCGTAGAATTAGTTCGAATCCGCCGATTCGCTATCTTTTTCCACTTATCTAAGCTGCTTTTCCCAGATCAAAGTGCACTTTCTCGTCTGCGGTAACGGTTGTTGCGACCATTTTTCGCTGCAAATGTGATTTTATCGGGTGCCAGAGTCTAGTCAACGAACTCGTCATACAATAAAAATTTTTTTTCAACAAATCGTCGATATACGTGCGAGACTATCAGTAGTCCATTTTTCAGTCTTATAAGAAGCCACGCACAGTTAAGTATTTTCTTAGTTTTGCAGTACACGTCACTGGTCGGAAGACTGTTTCTCTTACTCAATGAAAATTAATCCATATAATGAAACTGATCGTTGTTCGCCGGGTAACTAAGTTTTGCGCGATTAAAACTTTAAGATCGGCATTTATACCGACCTTTATGCGTGTCCGCGTCGCGAACTAATTGTTCAAAGAGCGCGATTGACTTTTCTAAGTAATAATTAATATTGACTGTGCAATGGCAGTTTAATAACTCGCAATTATCGGAAATTTTCGTATTAAGATTAAAATTATCCAATTAAGAAACGTTCCCTGTTTTTTTTTGTTTATTTTACGCGCGCACCGCTGCTGCAGTTAAAGATAATTGCTTAATTCCTATCGTTTCAAATTTCAAAATTCACACTGCTTCCATGGCGAATTCACCCAAATCTAATAAAGCAGCGCTGATCCACCGTTTCCGCTTGGTCAAATTCAATATCCTGCAATAAATACGTAGATGAAAACCGTATCAGCGTACGGAATTGAACCATTAATCGTTTGAATATTACACGAGGAAAATTCAGAATTTATCGCAGGATGTTCTTGAGTTGCGCTCGCTCCCCCCTGTGCATTGCTCGCGAATGCCCAATCCTTTTTTTTTCTTCCTTCTCAACGCGGACGTAATAATTAGCGTTGCATGCTCCGCGAGACTTAGGCATGTCACATGTCCGCGGTTTTAACAGGTAATTGCCCGGCGCTCGTTAGCATGAGAGATTTTATATATACCTAGCTTTGGGCCGTTTAAGCGCACGCGTATGCCCCTTTTCCTGGCATATATGCATCTCGTTCCTGTGTTATATATACGCCCGAGATTGTTCAGCTAGCGAAACCGTACCATTAAGAAAAACTCGTATCGCCCGGCTAACATCGACTTCTTGTGCAAATTCGATTGTTACGTAAGGGCTTAATTACATGTGCGCCAATTCAGAATAGTCCAACAGTCGTGAGACAGAAAAATGCAAGCGCTGAGAGGGAAAGAAATGGCGATTTTAGTTGGAACGATTATTCACAGGTTCAAGTCTTAACGAAAGACATTACTGTGATAAACGTTTACTTAAAGCTTATTTATTATTTATTTAGCCGGTTAATTTGTATAAAATATTCATTACATTTCAAAATTGGATATAGAGAGTAATTTATTCATTTATATACGTTCAATAGTAGAAGTATGCTCATAATTCAACATTTTAAAAACAAACTGTGAGAGATAAAATAAACGTTTATTTTATTAACTTGTCTAAAATGTGATAAAATTTTCAACTATACTTGTAAATAAAAAAGTATATTTACATACATTTTATCATAACGGTTTCAAAACAATTTTTTCCATTACCTTCCGTTTAACGATTCTTTAGAGATAATTCAGTAGAGCGAATCCTATGCATTAACACATCCGTAAAAACTATATTCATCCTATACGATGATTTGCATAAAACTTTCAATTTAATATTCTTGCCATTCTTTATGCATAAGAAAGAAAACATTAAAGTGTCACATTTATTCATCATATTTTAAGAATGCAGTACACATTATTACAGAATCAATATGAAACAACTGATTTTAATAACTCGATTACAGTTCGCATAAAAAATCTATACCATGCACTCAATATGTCATACCTAATATTAAAATACGGAAATTATGATAAAATTGAAAAACTATGGATACCAATGGAAAAATATATTTTGTTAAAAATTTTCACGATTTATCTATTTTTATCAATATTTTACATTCACTTGACAATGATTCTTCAAGTATGAATTTAATTTACTTATGTAGCAGATAGTTCTTGATCTTCGATCTATTTAAGCAGTCTACCAATTTCAGTAACACTTTCATTTAGAAGATTACAAAGGTTTAATTAATCCAGATCAAAATTCTGCTAAATCAAAGCTTAGTCAACAACTGCTGTACCTAATACAGCATTCTATCTTCGGCCACTAATTCTGCCAAGCTCGAACAAAAAGTGCTCATAAAACACGATATTTTCGTTAAATCGTCACAGGCCTACGTTATTCTCCCCCCCCCCTCTCTTTCTATCTCTCTCACTCTCTCTCTCTCTCAGTCTCTCCCCCCCCCCTCTCTCTCTCTCTCTCTCTCTATGAAAGCAAACCAAACAAACAAAGCTATTGCACAAATAAATCACTCAAAATGGACAAACGCGAGGGAATAAAATATGAAGACACGCGGCATTATTACCATGTCAAACTCATCAAGTGTCGGGTATATATATAGCGGATGAGCAAAAGGATGAAGTTGAGGGGGGTGAGGGAGGGGAGGGGCGAAAGAGGCAGAGTCAAACCGCACCTAATTTCCATTCAATTTTCATTCCAGCCGTACGCGGCACGCGTGCGTGTCAATTGTCGCGTTTACCTCGCCTGGAAGCGGAAGTAGTTCGTCTCTGTACGTGCGCACCGTCATATAGTTAGGGTTTTCCCCCTCTCCTCTGAGCTGTAGCCCAACGCCATTATTTTCGTACATCTCAGGGTCGTTGCAAAAAATACTCGTACTCAACCATTGCCTGGTCGTCTATTTACGCCGGCGCTGCAATTACCGCAGTTGCACAATCGCGTCAGCGATGATGTGCGCGAACATATGTGTGTGTATGTGTGTGTCTGTAATGTAAGATACACTTTTTTCGTATCGCGACTGCATCGGGACGAAAAAACCACTTTCTGCGACTTTACGGCGAATCAAGCGGAGCAAGAACAAGTGCAAATATACACGGGACTGTTGTCGACGTGAACGTGGATGTATATTTGCTGTTTGCGCACTGACTCTGGACACACCTTCGTTCTGGAGACAAATTAGCTGCTTCTGTTTTTATCTCAATGGCAACATACTCGCGGCTAGATATTTTTATTTCCGCGCGGAGGCTGTTAACGCTCTGTTTCCACCGTTATATTTCCCATTAATTATGGAGGGGACAAGGTGTATACTGGCAAAAATTATGAGATAAGCGAGGGATTATTATGTGCATTTATAATAGTTCATTTAAAATTAATGCGAGCTCGAAAGAATTATATGTGCCGATCCATATAAATGCTGACCTTCTGTCACATTTTGTTATCCACTTTTCGCAGTATAAAAATTATCCCAAGACTAAGATAATAAATAGACGCATTATTTTTAATTTTCTTGTTTAACGCATATTATAACGCAATTATTTAATTTTTTGCTATTGTCGCAAGATTTTGTATCATTTTCTTTAATTTACGAACACAAAGGTAATTCACGTGAAGCAGATTGGACAAATTATCGCTTATCGGTATCGATGATACATTTATTGTACTAATCGTAGAAATTATGTGTTTGTTCACAAACGATTTTTTATTTGATAATCACTTAGAATCAAGTGATTTCCAAGACTGATTCCGGAAAAACTTTATGTAGGCTATAACCTGATTATGTCACGTTCAATGTAGGTTGTTTTCTATCACGAGCAGAAACAATACCGTTATCTCGAGAGGTTATAAAAATATTTTGTGTTTTATCGGAATGCACCTACTCCAAAAATCAAGGAGGTAAGATTCCGCTTCTTATCGAATTATACGAGCTATTTAGTAAGCTTAGATGTACATACAACAAATAAGCGAAGAACTTGTCTCTGACCGATTTCTATGAAGTATTTTTCTAAATTTTCATTCTGTTTCAAACTCTCTGGAGAGTCTATAAAAAAGCAATTTCTTCTTTATTATTATTCAATTACGATTGGAAGCAGATAAATGAATAACGAAGAGAATCAAGCGGTAGGTATAGGCGTGATAAATTCAAATAGGAAATTAGCAGCAGACGGAGGGAAGAAAGACGGAGGCGCGATTCAAACTTTTCCACTGAAAGTCCAAATCAATAATCGCGTTTCAGCCGTCCTCTGCATTTAAAGAGAAATAGCGTGAGGAGGAAACAAAACTGACTCGACGTTCCACTACTTTTTTTCGAATTGCCATTTGCATATAACAGCTGGGTTTTATTATACGTCGATATCGACCAAATTGAATATTATTTATAACAATCACTAACTTCTCACTTCTTTACCTGAAATTGCTTTGCTACATATATGTTAATTGCATAAATATTTTACCTGAAGTTTCAAAAGTATATTGTCAGACTCTATTTATATAAAAAGATTTGAAAACGGTCGTTAATATTTCTTCTAAATGGAAACTCTGTAGATATTGAATGATTATCTACTCTAATTAGACGAAATTTGTGAACAACACCAATCCCACAACATCCGACAATAGTCTTCTCATTATCTGCAGTCAATTCCAACTATTACCTCATCATCTTAATTACCTCGTCTATTACAAGGCCTATTAAATTCGCCCTTAAAACGAAATCCAATGACTTTGGGTACAAAAATTTTCCGTAAAGACACACTAAATGTACAGATGATCGCGAAGTCGATACGGTACCACTAGCAAGACCGTCATCGAAAAATCAATTAACACTCAGAAGGAATTATTTATAGAAGAAGAGCAACGTTCACAAAGCTCAAATTCACTACGTTCATGCGGTCGAAAACTTGGCCGACGTTAATACGAAATTTTCCAAAAACCAAACAACTACAATTCAGACACTTATACGCACATGTCCACTGCACAGGAGCAGCAGTACCGTGCAGCAAATAAAAGGATCTTCCCGATACAAAGGGCGAGAAAGAGTGAAATAGAGGACGGAAAGGGAGAAGCAGAGAGAAGCCACTTTCAACGAGGAACTCGAACGATGGAAAATCCCGTAGTAGCCGAAAATCCTCTGCGGTCAATCCGTGCAGAACAATTGTTCCACGCTGGCTGTACAGAAATAGAGAGAGAGAGAGGGAGACAATGAAGCCCCCCTTCATCCAGCCGATCCGTAATTACCGCCGCTCTTTTATGTCCTCCAATATCGCAGCCATTTACCTGCTGTGTTCCGCTGCACTGCGGGGAATTCCGTGCCCACAGTTGTTCCTCACTCCCCCCACTTCGATGGAGCTAGAGACAACAAGAGAGAAGAATCTGTCGCGGTGCAGCCGAAAAACTTTCCACTCCATAGACGATGACGTGGATGCCTCACGCGATAGGATGAGAAACCAGTGCAACTAACAGGCAGACGCATCGTCTATATTCTGTAGAAACTATAGTTTTCATCATCACTGTTCTATTTTCTGTGCTTTTATGTACTCCTGGATGTGATATGTTATGCCTGTCTTTGTTTGGTTCTGTTTTGTTGGAAAAAGCAATCGTTATATTAATTTTAACTAATGGACATACGTTACAAAACAACCATAACTCAACGAGTATGAATAAAGTCAGGTTTTGATCCTTTTCATTCCTGGTATAATATAATCCTTAAATATCAACAGCGAAGCTTTACTTTAAAAATTTGTTAAAAGAAGACACTGAAAGTCAACGTTCCCATTAAAAGTAAAAACATTCAGTTTAAAAAAATGAAATTGTACTAGCAAAGAAAGTTAAAAAATAATCTATTAAGAACAGTGTCTTGCTAAACTTGTCTGCGTCTACTTACTTGTGTACAATTTACTTGTGGTGAATAACATCATACATTTTCTAACTTTTGTCTCTGCGCATCCATCTTTGAGGCAGTAGACTTGTTGTGTATTACTCGTTGTGTATAATGTATGATAAGGAAAAGTAATTCAATCTAAGTACTATTTAATTTATATATTAATATTAATCGATATATCAATTTATATATTCCTTTTTCCTTCAGTCTAATTACTTCAATGGGAAGAATACTCTGAATATTCGATAAATTAAGTTTTCAAAATTAAATTTTTCACATAGATTATAAGATAACTGTCCTAATTGTTGACCTCTTATCATTGATGATAGAAATGCCAAAAATAGAAATTAATTGTTTTAAAAAACATTTGACATGATTTAATACCTATAATCATTAGCATCTTTTACGCACAAACTGTGCAAACAAAATTGAATTATAAATAATGTAATAATTTATAAATGTGCCGCATAATGTCATTGCAGTTCTTAATTGGATAATGCGGTCAAAGATTGGGTGATTTACCCTATAAGTTTTTTAACTCAACATTAATTACGAACGAGTCTTTAAATACTCTTATCGTTATGATACCGATACGGTACAAGTTCTCACGATAATGTTAATAAGCGGTTAACTCTGCCTACATCAGCAATCTCCTACGTATGTGTATAATGAGCTGGAATAGAAAAACCTTACAAGCATACATATACTTAAGGTCGAAGCTCAATAGTCTTCTATTTATTGTCATAGTTCATACTTTTAATCGCAGCCACTAAAATACTTTGAATCTTCTTACATTATTTACTTAAAACCATTTATTTTCTTCCACTAGTAACCATCAAACGTCCAGATAAAAATATAAATTATTCATGCACAGTTAGCTTGTGCATGAATAATTGAGGAAGTGCAAATTTTTTTCATTTGTTTAAGTTACTTTATTTTAGATATAAGCAATATTGTGATCGTAAATAATCTTACGAACTTGATTAGATAATTTGAGGAATATTTATTGTAAACATCGTTGTAAACTTACATCTTTGACGCAATAAAGTTTGGTAAAAATCGCGTACGGCTGACTAAAAAGAAATTGCTTTATTAAGTCGCATCGTCCGAGTTATTATGCGAACCTTAACCGCAGAGATAGCAGCGACAAAAAATACTAATCTTTTAATCCTGCGAATTCACATTTTGGAAGCAAAAAAGCGGATAAAATCTATCTGCCAGTACAGCGTGTTCCATGAGAAATAATAGTGGAGCGCTTATAAGTAAAGGTCAGTCAAGCAATATTATTATGAATGCTCGCGTTACAGTATTTTAATTATTTTATGATTATGGTGCAATTTAACGTTAGTAAAAATGTCCTGAAACCTAGTATCTGGTACAAAAGCCCATAATTGACGTAATGCGTACTTTATGAACGCATTATATCTTTCTATCTATATAAAAAAGAAGATTATATTTAGAGTTGATAATAAGATCCTTTATGCATCAAACATAATTATTGCAGCACTTTTCATCATTAGCAAATATTGTTCCAGCTCATCTTGAAAATTTATCGGACAGTTAAGCAAAACATTAACATTTTTTAATCCATTGAGAAAAAAGATTTTAAAGCTTTAAACTTTATAATTAACTGTTTTTAGAATAAATGAATTTCTATTTACTGGATACACGTCTATAACGTAATGATATTATTAAATTATTTCATAATCATCTTACAAATCACTTATCAAGATTTTTATTAGCGTAACAACTATTACAAAACAATAATTTTACGTAGCAATGCTTTCAACCTATATAACTATTTTTTTCGCAGGTAATTACGATCTTATAGGTATAGTAATATAATACTTAGATATATTTGTATAAACAACTCTTACCTGTTTATATATTTCTTAATCATTGCAATTATAATGAATGTTATATTACGATTTTTAAATTTGATTTGAATCAGTGAAAGTGTTAAGTTAAGTTTACCATATTAAAAAGTATTTAAAATCTATAGAATAAATATTATTTTGAAATACTGTAGTAATTACAATAATTCTTAATAAATTTTATCAGATGTATATGAAATTTAACTATGTTAACTATGTATATGTATATGTTATTTTCCTAGACTCGATGGTCATTTTTCCATTTTTGGCAGCCTCTGATACGATTACAAAACAATGAGATAGGATTATAAAGCAATTTTTACTATAGAATTTCTCTTCGAGTTCCTATAATAGAATATCGATACTTGCGGAAAGAAATGTACTTATTAATACAACGAGTATATCCTTACATTCAAAAAATATCATTAATAATACCTATCAAAAATATGGAAGATGTTATCGTACCAATTTGTATTATTAAAAAGATGATAAATGAAGTGAAACTATATCGTCAGAGAATCAATAAGCAATTCTTTATTCAACTTGGAAAAATAGCGACGTTTCCAGTGTCTCGAAAAACCTATCAAAAACAACCTATCAAACCGAAACTCTTAAATCAAAACAAAATTAAACTCTATTTAATGGATAGGAAAACTTTTTTATTGCGACATAATCGTCTCTTTATTACTCTTCAAATTCTATTAGTCGTTGCGCGGAAAAATGTGATATTACAGATACATATTCTATAGATATACATCTCAAAGTTTAATAATTTCATAATGGAGGAGACCGCCATGACGCATACAACCTTATGTATTTGCCCTGAGGTTAATATAAAGGAAACTATGAAGACAATTATATGACAGTTTAATTAAATCATCATGGCTAATATATGGACATTTTCCATTATCAATTTTAGAGATATTGAATCTTAAAATTGAATTTCCCCAACATAAGCGTGCTTCATTCATTTATCCTTAATTCTTGTTTTTTAACTTATATTAAAAACTTCTTTTTTTTATTACTTCTTAACGTATTTAAAAATTGAAGTAATATTAAAGATTTAAATTAATGAACGAACAAGGAAACCTGAAAATCGAATATCTATAAATAAGAGAACGCTAAATAATCGGTATATTTTTATCTTGACTTCCTTCCCGAAAAAACCGGCATGTATCCACCTCAAAACCGTGCACTGGATTTGTCAGCATTCGAAACGATCGGTAAACCCCACAAATGCATCGTCCTCGTACAAATCAAGTTCCTCCCATATTCTCTTCTCCCCTTAACGCGCCAGAATTCGGAGGATTCGCGACGCACGGTCGTCATAGGCGGAAAATGCCAACAACGCGTCATCGCATATACGCTACCGCAATGTATAATACTATACAAGTGTCCGTCCATCCGCAATACGTCACACAGCACATGGTGTAAATCGGCATAACGTATAATATATAAACGCTCGTGAGTGTCGCGTACACAATGAAATTTCATGGCCGTCGACCGGCGCAATCGTAACAGGACACATACACACATATGCGGAGGCGAGCGGGGCCGATGCACGCACTTGACATCGGCCGCTGCTCACCAACTCTACTTATATACCTGGCAGCTCGTATAATTGCCGCTCGGCTCTCCGCGAATAGCCAAAGTCACGGAAGCATGTCGCTCCCGACACCTGTGCCATGCGGTGATCGAGGCCTTGACGTTTGTATAATCCTTCCTTCGCGCTCTTTTGCCGCGCTTTGCCGCGACGAGTTTCTGATGCGAGTTACGCTCTGGTCTGTGGAGATGCGCGGATTTTAGATCAATCTGCACAAATGCTCTCGTGTGTATTCACTCTTTTTTAGTTTGGTCGGCTCGGATTATTGCCGGTGGGAAGGTGCAGGTGGAAAATTGTAATTTGAGCTTCATGCTTACCGAGAGAAATGGGGATTGAGTTTTAGAAATAATTTGTGAATATTGGTTAATTGATCAAACTTTGGTTATATTGATCGCTTTCGATAGCTTTAGAAACTATCGAATAACAGCTAGCGATGTGTGTATACATCTTAATTGTTTGTGTGTATTTCACTAATATTAAGATCAATAGTAAATCCAGAGGAAGTTTCTACTGACGAAGCGACATGAATTGGTATTCAAATGTAACTACGTTTATATATATGTATATGTACGTACGTACATCATCCGTAGAATTTGAATGGCTATACACAGTATTCTAAACTCGGTCTAAATGAATATATATATATATATTATTTGCGGTTTAGAAGGCCAAAACTGAATTGGTCATTCGTAACAGATTTATAGTACTGTTATAAACTTAATTTATAATTTTTGTATATTTGTCTAAATAAAGTTTCAAATGATAATTAACAAAAAAAAAGACACATTTTACATTCTTCGTTAAGAATACATTTTTTGGAAAAAATATATGATCCGTATCTATGAAATATATCAACTGAAAGAACGTCAACGAGTGAGGAATGGTCGCTAGTGCCTAATTATACTATTATAATATTGTTTATTGTTTTTCCTAAATTGCCAATTTATTTCCAAATCTCTACATTACCACAACAACTTATATCTAAAGCTACATGATATACTTATCAAAGAATATTGATTAAATCAGATATTTCTAATTGATACTCAGTAACACAGTAGTCAATAGATTAGATTAGATCAAATAGGTTTTATCCATATTATAATCAGAATTTTAATGAGGGAGAAATTCAGCTGCTTTAGCTATCTCATTTATTATACTATTATACTATGTAATGTATTAATTGTTGCGATCACGATTGTACCATGTTTGTTATTAAGTATTTAATTCTATCAAAAATAATTAAAATATTTCAGTATTTCATCCACTTTACATTATATACAATAATTTTAAAAGGCATTATTGATTTGTAATTTAATGAGAAGTAAATGAATAAACAGTTTATAAAATACAAAGAATTTAATGGATATTAAATATAAATTAGTATTTATTCAACAATCGTGCGCAGAAAGAAGTGGAACAGTACTTCAATTAATAAAAACGAAAACACAAGCCTAACTAATAAATCTATATACAGTAAATTCAAAAAGTATTATAAAAAGTTTATATAAAAGTGCGGCAGATTAAGTCGCTTTAAAGCACTATACTTATTTGAAAGCTCTTTACTTTGCTTTTTTGTTCAATTACTCTAACAAACGTGCATAATATAGTTGGGAGTAAAGCTCTAAGTAACGAAAATGATTCTCTTTGATAATAGCTTTTTACGGTGCACTCCTTTAACATAATAAAACGTGCTCATTGTGCTTGGCGCTACGTACATGTTGTAATAATAATATACTGGAATTGCGATGCTAGCAAAACAAATAGATTCACAAAAGCTGAGAAAAAATTCTAGAATTAAATCGAACACCAATAATGATCTTTTCATCCAAGAAATTATAAAAAAAAATTAAGGTTCTGCGGATCAGAGCAGGAGTCATTGCCACTTAGTCTGTGCGCTCTGATGCGTAAATCGGTGAACGAATTATAATCTCTAGCGAGGCAAAAGTAAAGGCGAGGAAGCAAAAAAAACCCACGAGCGCGTCTCATCGAAGTAGTCGGCGAAGTGCGGCAATTAAAAAGTCTAGCCGGAGTTAATAAATTAAGAAGAAAGCGCCAACTTGGACGCCCAGCATCTTCTCCGAACTGTAATTCTTTGCGATTTGCGTCTTCTTCAGCTTTTTCCCGCCCAAGTTTCCTTCTTCTCTTACCCGTCAATTCTCGCTGATGCGACGAGAAAATTATCAGGACTTTCATTATAAAATTCGTCGATATACCGATATTCATGTGAGATAGATAAAAAAAATTGAATCTTATAATTTGCAAGTGATTAGGGTGAGGAGGAAAAAAAACTAGTTGTCTGACTAATATCAACGCAAAAGCAATTGAAATTTTTGATTCGTGTCGTCAGTGTGCCATAATCGCTGCGGAATATCTTGCGCCACGAAGGTGTGTTCTGATAAAAATAAAATAACTGGTGGATAAGATTTTACAAGAAAAGATAACAATGTGGCAATTTATGTCTTTTCCTCGTTCTCCAATTCAAATTGGGGAAGTCCGAGAAGTGTCAAGGTATAATCATGTATAATTTAATAATCGTGATTGATGCATCTACGTAATATTATATTTTTAACATACAACGAATATAACTTTATATTGATATATCATCGAAGATTACAAATGTTTTATTAAACATTATTATTCTCGATCAAAAGCATGCTTTGGAATGAATTTGCCGATAAATTATCGATACAGTGACATCATAACCGAATGCATGCAGACGTCAAAGATGTCTGCTTTAAAATAAGATTTATATACAATAAAATAACTGTATTCATTGGAATTTCCTCGAGTATATAAATCACATTCATTCCGAAGAAATGTTTCTTTATTACACTCGCTTATGTATACCACCACATAAGATAAAGGGTTCAGAAAAGAAAACTTATCGTGCAAGAATTTTTTCGAAAAATTGAAATCTATCAACATCGGCGAGTAGTGATGAAAAAAACTGTAACCTCTAAGTCTGGTATCAGTAAAATCACTACACATCGCTTTGTAAATGACGTTCAAGAAGCTTCCGAGATTAATCGATTTTTAAAGCGGTACACACTCTTAAAAATGAATTGCGCTACTTCACTGTTCGAACTGTCCGGATCGATCGGACGTTTCAATAATGATGCAACAAATTACAGAAAAATAGAAGTTAACAAAGGTGACGAGAAATAGTAGTGATATAATAATAAAAAAGTGCATTATGAAACTAGTCATTTGTCGAGTTAAGACAATTTACAATTTACATTAATGAAAGTGGTAATTATTACACGAGTTACTTTAGCTTTTCGTAGTTTTTGATTAATTTAAGTAAGTATTCAAGGGAACGTGCAGATTATTTTGATTAATTTAGATGAAAGCTTTTTATAATCTTTCGATTGTCATTCATAATGTCATTTTTAAATTTATCAAACAAAAGTAATTGGTCATACGGCAATTTCATGTTATTAAATAGCAATTGGTTTTAATTGAACGTATGTACTTCAGTATTTTAGCCATTTTTTATTACATAAACAATGATTTAAAAAAATCATTATTCAATATTACACTTAACTAATTATTTTACTAAAATAAATGTTTAACCGATTTATTTAGAATAAATGATTCAAATATTTAATAAATATAAATCAATAGGATGATAAACTTCATAATGTTATACATATGCGTTAATAAAAAAAAAGAAGTGTAAGTTCTTAATCCTAAATAGTACGGAAATTGTAATTTAACTAACTGTCTCTTATTTTAAACTACTTTTTAAATCATATAAATATCGTTTAAATTAAAATCACTGTTTATATATGAACAGTTAATAAATATAAAAGTAATCTTGCAATTGCATCAAACTATTCTAAACAAATCAATGACACTCCCAACCGAAAAAAAGTGTTTGAAAATCCGCGAATATCTGCGGAAGAAATCTCATTGAGCAAAATGTAAATCTGATTCTTGGATAAAAATAAATGGAGGAAGGAAGCACATGCACGAAACAATGCATAAACACAGTCTGAATAAATATGATGAAACGCAATCACCCCCACTATAGACTCGCGGACTCACCACATACACAGCCACACATGTACCGTGTGCACAAGCACCACCTTATCAGATGCAAAAAGGAAAAAGCTCACGTGAGCCTCGCTCATCACGGTATACGCGCTGTATTAGCATATAGACGCGCAGCGTCGTATACATAGTTGCGTCATAATCAGCTCGGGGCGTTAACGATATAATGTGCGGGCAGGGGTCTCGGCAGGGGTCGGGAAGGTCCGGGGGCCGAGAGTTAAAGCGAGAACTCGCCAACGGTCGTGCGAACAATGACCGACCGACTGCGCATCGGTTCGCTGCCAAAGTCTGCATATCGACGAAGAAGATAAAAAACGTCGAGCTATATTATCGAATTTTTTCGGTACATGCCATCGAACAAAGTTGCAGTATTTAAATAGATTGTATAAAATCGATGAGGACGTTATAATGAACGGAACGATGTTCCATTTAAAGTTGAACGCAATTTCAAAATCCATCGATGACAATGCACCATGCATGTTTATCTAAAATATGATACGAACTACGTGCGTATATAAATTTTAGGATCGCATAAATTTACATATAATCATCAATCCACACAATTTTGAGCGGTACATCAAGCGAGAGCGCGCAAACATCAAAATTCAGGCCCTCCGATCCTCGCGCTCCAATCGCCCAAAACCGAAGCCCAAAATGCGCATTAACCAACAACACATACCGTTAACACGCATCCATAATAATCCGGCATCGAATCAATATCTCCAGATTACCGAGATGCGAACCCGCGTGTATGTAGCCGCTTTAAAGCGACAACTCGATCCGACCATATAATATATATATATATACCTATAAGTAGCGACAGGCCGTTAACGCGTTCGCCTATTATACTGTGCAGATATAACGTCAATATAGAAGAGACTGACATTTTATATACTTGAACGAGGGGCGATTAGCTAGGAATTGTTAAAACGCTTAAAATGCCTGGCGACGTAACGAAGTTACGCTCGGTAACTGTAGGTTAATTGTAAGCAGCTCTTTTTAAGAGTGTGTGTGTGCGGTGGCATTTTAAACCCGTCCGAGTGATTGATCTCTTGGCTTTTTTTTCGCGCGCAGAAGAGCAAATAAAGCCTGTCTTATCCTTTCAACGTTGGCAAATATTATGTCAGGGGAGGAAATTCCTTCAGCGGAAAATATTGTTGCGCGCTTTTATATATATCGATGTATATTCAGTCGATTAAGTTCAGTGTATTTGTTTCGGTACTTAGATCGTTAATGTCTTCTTTAACGATTACCTACAGTCATTAATTTTCTTTAGATCGTTCGATTAGATCGTTTAGTTTAAGTACAGGCCGGTTGATCGAATTAGCTACTATAAGTCATTATCAATCAGTGTGCTGTACAACGGCTGTGTACTTTTCTTCTTGAACTCCGGCGTTTTTTGTAATTAAGCACTTACAACAAAAATGAGTGTATAATTTTTTAAATCATCGAGTCGATTTGTCAAAAATCAACAACGAAATACCTCGCTAAACCTTACGCGCAACATATCCCATGGCTAATTTTTTTCCTTTATGCTTCTCCCTCATCCACTCTCTTTTCGCTCCCGTAGACCGGCGAAGAAAAAAAAGAAAATAAGAGGGAGGCAAGGCCATTTAATCAACTAATGCTTTTATAAAAGCGAAAAAAGGAAGAAAGAAAAAAGAGAGCAAACTCCCTGCTGTATACATATAGTCCGGCTATCCTCGTGCACACTTGATGCGCATCGTCGCCACCGCGATCGAACGTATAATGTAAGGCTTCACCGCGGCTATGATGGCTAGCGCGACTTTATGCGCCCTCGCGACGATCAGCGATGACTACGAGAGACTCTCTCCCTCTCTCTCGCGGGCGTTTATTCGTCGATCGATATCCTATATTTATTCACGGCCAGCGTGCGGAGAGCCTTTTCTCTTTTCTCTCCTCGGCACATTGTATACACACACACACACACACACACACACACACACACACACACACACAGCTCCTTCATTTCCTCCTTTCTCGCGTATATCCTATCGCGCGGTCTGCGTGCCTCCTTGCACGCTCCTTCAGTGCCGCTTTACGAGTACTGCGCTCCTGTATACCTATACACATGGCACACGCAAGAAAAGCAAGGTCAGAGAGGCTCGTCCGTCTCCCAGCTCTGCTTCCTACTTGTATGCGCATTTTCGATGTGCCGAGAGTATACGTGCACTGGTATTAGGCGTCGTTTTTCTGTTCCTCGCTTCTCGAGGCGTGGTTGTAAATTCCTCGGTTTTTTTTTGCTCGCGCTCGCGAGGCTTCCGAGATCGCGTGATTTGCCTGAATATAGGGCAACGATGACGATTTATCACCGTAATGCGCTGCTGCGCGGACGTGGAATGAAAAACTGCCGGATCGCCGCTCAAATGTATACATATATGTCTATATACGAAACGAGATTTTTGTATATATGCAATTTAGATGTGCAGGAGGTGGCTAGTGATCGTTGCAGGAAATAATGCGGCGATGAATATAAAAATGCTGTGTTAAGAATTCGTCAATTGCCACGCACGAGCAGTGCGTGGTGTGTAAATCGAACAATGTACGTTTCATTCGTTGTATTTAATGTGTCATGTTTGAGAAAGTAATAACGTTAATGTAGAGTGCTTTATAAAGATTATGAATATAATTGATGTATTTTCATCTACGCTTAAACTGATATTAAAAAAAAAACAATGACACGATTGAATTAATTTTTTGTATGAGAATTTAAATGGTTCACATTCTGAACTTTTTTTATGTATATATAATACGTTACCGGAACCACGTAAAATTTAATCATTTTTACATTGATAAATAAAACAGTGTAAATAAATCTGATAGAGTGGGAAGGCATTCTTCTCTAATTAAAGATAAACGTTGCATTATTATATTAAGTACTTCTGATATTCAACTCTTGCAAATTTTGACAACTAGAATGCAATTCCAGACTGTTGGTTTATTTGCTCGCTGTCTCTGCATAAATACAGCCAGTGACAGCATAAATATAATTATATGATTAGCAATTACTCATTTAGACTTTTATAACAAAATTTACGACCCTCTTATAAATTACGATGGTAATCGCAACCTATAGAGTATTTATAAAGTATATATATATCTTCTTATCTCTAAAGCAACAACTCCAACGCTCAGCCGCACGATCGCATCTCAGCCCACTGCACAAACCATCCGCAAGCTCGCAAAACAATCATCCTCGCGAAAATTTGCGTAAAACGTTATAGTAGGCTGCAATCGCGAACGATCGCGTTCCATCCATCAAGTTGAAGCTTACACAAAAGAGCGCCGCGAGAGAGAAAGAGAGAGAGAGAGAGAGAGAGAGAGAGAGAGAGAGAGAGGCGCAGCAAACAACGTACGGTGCAGTATTTGCGTGTTCGGCGCGAATTAAGGTATAGTCGCGGGCCGTGCGTGCGCAACGGACGTCGACGGTCAAGGACGTTCGATCGTTATCAGGCCTGAGGGGCGTTGCATTCGTTCGCGGCTCTCTCCTCCCCCTCCATATAGCCCCGAGGATTTTCATACACGTGTTTTGAACAACGGCCTGTGTGAGAGAAAGAGAGAGAAGGACAAGCGTCGAGAGATGATGCGCTTGCAGTGCAGCGTGTGTGACGCTGTCGTTTATCGCTCGTTCGGTTCGGCCTGCGCCGATTTTATAGCGTGCGAATAGCCGCTTTCACGGCTGACCGACGCTCCCATATGCACACGCACACTGCGCTCACAGCGGAATCGTATAAGTATCAGGACGGATATTCTGCTAAGGACCGGACCTTCAGCGGAAAATTTTTGGCGCATAATATATAGAGCGGTGTAGAGCTCGTTAGATGCGGAAATTTTTTTTTATGCGCACAGGGATTTTGTCTTACCGCGTGCAGCGTAAAATATACAACACATATACGCTTCTTTGCCACGAATGTATATTTTTAAACGCGCGAGCCTAGCGTTTTGAATAGAATTAATAAATAATGCATATTCCCCGGGTGAATGCTTTATTAATATTTCATGCGCGCGTAATAGGTGAATGAACAACTTTTGCGTAAAAGATTATTTGTGTGCTATTATTTTGTTGTCTTCGCGTCGGGGAATGTATAATTGCAGCCAAATTGTTTATTATGTATCGGTATGTATTTGATAAAAATCTATATCAATGTACGCAAGTCTGACTAAATTCGCGCAATTATAGAAATCAAATGTTTATAGTCGCACTGTACCGAAAGCAAAACAATTATCATTGATAGTATAAGATAGAAAATGTTTCAAGGAAATTTATACCAGTGAATAACACGCGATTCACATTAAATCCATTACAAACATTATAAACTTGGTCGCCTCATGAAACTTACTTTCTCCCACTGACTAATCGCGCTTCGCTACGAAACACGACTATTTTTCTTAGTGAGACTTTTTCAGCGTACTGATTAAATCCGGATAAAAAATGATCAAACTTGTTCAATGTCCAGCCAACTGATTGGTTTCACTCCCACTTTCTCCCCCCCTCTCTCTCTCTCTCTCTTTCTCTCTCTCTTTCTCTGCTTTTCCTCGACTGTGTATTTGCTGTACAGCTCATCGTTTATCGGCGCGTCCCAACGTTCGCGGCAATCGGGAAAGGAATTTTCCGACTTTAGCCCGTCTACTCTTACAATTACATTGGCCGTAATACCGATGCGTGTGTGCAATACCTACACTGAAAGATACTTCTTCGATTACAACTTCGATCTATATAGGAGGTAATCACGTCTTGACATAGATTTAATTCTTCAATGTCTTCTGCATCCAGCTCTTGTAACTTTGCGCGTTTTTTTTAATTCTTTTTTTTTTTCATTCAACTGAGAAAGCTTCAAAGTCGGTGAGCTTTATATCCAAATTTCATGTTGCACACGTGTTGTTCTTTCAATTTTGCGCGTGTGAATAATGCCGCCAAGTTTTGCAGATCGATTGAGCGGTACACAGCACACGCAAAACAATTTTTCAATTCGCTGACTTTGAGTAATTGAGTTTTGAATTGCGCTAGATCTAAATTTAATTGTACTTTTCGGAGCTACTGGCTACGTTATAAGATTGATTAGCGGATAAACGTGTGCTTTGAGAGAAAAAGGAGATGCTTTTAACGCGCGACATTTAAGTGGAACAATGAAAACTTACAATAATATATGCACCTTGATTTTATGAGCGATCAAGCAATTTTAAGAGAGAATATGTAATAAATTATTATTCATTTAATGTGAGTAAAATAATTGTTTCAAATATGCTTCTATATGAATTAACCAATGCTATAATCATTTAAAAAAGTGACAACTGTCACGTATGCGACTTTGACTGCTGCGTTCCCGAAACAAAAGGGAATGACTTTCAAATGAAACATCGATCATAAAATTTAAAAATTCAACATTGTTTATGCATATGGCACAATTTTTCGAGGATTTATACTCGTGTAAAAGCTGAAAATCATAACGCGCTTATCATTCGGAACTGCAGAGATTATATAAATTAATCGGCAAGCTATCATAAACACAATGTTTAAATATTTTAGTTTATTAAGGGTATAAAATGTGTCCTATTATAGTCGAAAATAAAATTGCGAATATAAAAAAAAATCATTAATTTCAATCCCAATAACAGATAAATAGACAATTATAATCAGTCAACCTAAAATAAATTACATCGCCACTAATATTGTAAAGGCTATAAAACAAAATTAAAATAAGTAGGTATAAATTTCTGGGGCACTCAAGAAGCTCAAAAAATTTGAGATAGGACCATTGAATTTCTTAGCGGTGATAAATCAACGTTTTTCTTGTTATCATTTTACTTACACACCAGATGGAATTTCCACATCGTTCCGCGGTAACAGCTTCCATGTGATTATTATTCACGTGCCGAGTTAAACTTCGGAAAAGACGAAAATTTAAACCGCGTAGATAAAGCGTAAATTCTTCGTCAACACCGGCACTTGTTTAAATAACCGCGATTCAAGCGTCTTAAAAAACTCTCGCCTTATGACTTTGATACATATTGTATCGCTGAAAAAGAATTCACTGTGTTACGATAGCATATCATTTGTTTGACTGTACTGCTACTTTCATACAAACAAATATTTTGTTCGTGTGTGGCGTGTGTTTCAGTAAATTATTATTGGCTTATTAATGCGAGAATCCTTTTCGATATGCGTCAGAGCATAATACTGTATAAATGAAAATAATTAGTATGGAAATAACGAGGAAAATTACGATAAGATGCTATGGGTCGTCAACTGCTAAAGTGCGTCTTTTTAATTAAGTGATATTACAGAAATTCATAGGAACTAAGTATGTTGTTTATTATTTATTGGTGTATAAAACCGAGATCTACGCAAACTATATTATGTACCTCGTCATCTAGCTGTACAAATCAGGAAAAATATGTTAATAAAATTTTTATGTTTATTTGTTATTAAATATTGCTATAAATATTATTTTTTTTTTCTATATTCAATTATTTTATTAGATTTTCCATTTTTTATTTTCAATTAGTCAAGCTCAAAACTTATTACACGAAATAATAAAAACTCGTTTATGACCTATTAAAAATGATATACCAGCTATTATTATACACTCAGATATACGACCCTTTTGTTATAAAAGAATTTATCTTTCAACCACATTTTAAAAGCTTTATTTTACAAAATAAAAGTGCAATAACACGTAATGAAACCGTAGAAGTTTATTTTTGTCTAACTTGGAAAAACAAAATTATAACTCGAAAAGTTCTGCAAAGTAATTTATTCTTAAACAAATAAAATGGATATAAGTAAACAAACCATCATCAATTGCATTGCGTAAATACTTTAAGATCAATTAATTATTTTATGATTTTGAAAAATAATAATTAACTAAGAAGATTGAATTATATTGCTATTGACAGACATGTTAAAAAGCTTTTACGAGTATAAATATTTGAATAGTTACTCATTTTTAAGTGCAAATGCGTAACGTTTAAAATTTATCATTCTATAACTATCAAATAATTGCATATAATTCAAATAATCAATTAGGTACGCTTCCATCGAAGTCCAGTACCGCACTCTCCACTACTGTCACGCAAAAATGCACACGCTATTACTAAAATTTTATTTTTTCATACACTTTGCACTCACTTCTTCAGCTGACCAATGCAATACTAGCAAAAACCATTTGTTAAAAGATCTTTTTTTTCTTCGCAAAAAAATAATAATTTTCTAATCGCGATACCTACGACCACCTACAAATCTATTTATCAGCACTAAAATGCTCCCTTTTATCTTGCCGCAACAATGCACAATAAAAATTAAATGCTGTCCACTGTCAAAGGGAGTGACAAAGAAATACACGTGCAAAGTACTAATTTAACAGAGCAGAAATCGTGTGGAACTCTCCATAGGTAACGAGGTGCGCGGCGCTAGTACAATGAAATTATGCAAACCGGAAGATGCGGATGCCCGACGTGCAAATTAAACGCGGTCCCGCGTCATCTTATAATATTATATTACACATCACCGGACTGGTTTCTTCAAATGCACGAGAAATTCTAATCGCGTGCGTATCGTGAAGGTTGTCGAAAGGAAAAATATGTAGGATCGTTGCCAAAAACATTTGCAAAAACCGGTTAAAAGAACTTGATGTTTATGTTGCGTGCAAAAGTTATTGCCTTGAGAAGTTGCGAGAAATCAAACATTATCTACTCCTTATCGGCGAACAAATAAACAAGTGCGGAAGAAGATATGAGCGCCGGGGAAAAAAGATGAAAAGAAAAAATGTCAATTTTTCATGCGTTTTGCTTTGCTTTATTGCCCTAGCAAAAATAATTTTTTTTATTATTTACTAAGCCTTAAAAACCTCTGCAGAGGCTTATTTCAGTTCTTACAAATATAAATGTAACAAATTTGTGTACAGGTACGGTTATTTACGCTTTTGTTTACAATTTTGTTTAAATTTATTTTTTAACATCGCGTTTTCTTATTCGTTTAAAGTTATTTGCGCCTCTCTTATTATGAAACTTGTCATTCGCTCGGCCTTTGAAAATTATATAGAACTTTTTGCATGGTCAATATCACAAAAATACTAGTTTTTGTACTCTTTAATAAACGTTCATATCTTTTTCATCCAAGTTTCATTTTTTCATTCCAACTCTAACTTTTAAAACATTAACGGTGTAATTTTGATGCTCTATGAAAATCTGACCTAATAGTAAAACTAAAAATAGATTGAATTAAATTAACTTCTTATGATAATGAATAATTATATTTATAGCATAAAAGCTTCAAGTTAAAAAGTTTCCTCATAAACGTGATCCAATTGCCGAATCGAAAATAACAAATCTGGTTCCAGAAGCTAATTGGTTGGTCAAAAACGGTAGCGAAAAATGTTTAATATTTTGAGAATGTTAATTTAAAAAAATAATCTGTTCAAATATAAAAGGAATCTTAATATATATTAAGATATCTGAATAGGAAAATAGTAAGAGGTAACACAAGAAGGTAAAACATAAAAAAAACAGACAATAGGAACGTAATAAAGATAAGAGATTAAAAAAATTTAAAAAAAACATGAATCTTGCATAAAACTCAAATTATATGCCAATTACATTCGTAGGTTCATATTATAATTAAACTGGACTAATCCAATCAATTATTTCATCCTCTTTTTATCCCACTTGAAGTATCAAATTCGTTGCGAAAAAATGCGTAATAAGCACGTTCAGTTCGTTTGTATACATCGCTGTTTTTGCGTTTCTGGTTTTTTATTCCTCCTAACTATGTTATACGTTGGCGTATAAGTTCGAGTAAAAGTGACATGTAGTATAAAGTATAATTACTTGAACTGTAGTATTTACTTAATGTTGAAAAAATACAGTTTATACCTGCCAATATAGCCAAGCGACAGCTATGAAACTATTCAGAATTTAATCTAAATATGGGGAGGGAGGGAGGGATCAACTAGCAATTATTAATTGAATTTAGTTAATTTCTAATAATTGACGCAAATATGAAATCGCTGATTTTTCATGAGAAAAATGTTAAAAAATCCTCTTACACGAACACAATAGAGCAAAATAAACGAGCGAGCAGCTGGATGACGAGTCAACGGTCCTACATACGACCTATCGGTTCGGCGCATCTAATCTATCCTCCCTCGGAGCGATCGGCATCCCCACCACAAAGCACAACCGACATCGTCCACCCCTTATCGCACCTGCGACCGGTGCACCGCGGCATTCCCCGCAACTCTCTGATGCACAGTATATCCACTGCACCGCGAGTATCAGATCCGTATCCTCGACTCCGTCAGTCCAAGCAGCAGAGCAGAGCAGAGCAGAGCATAGAGCCGCAGCAGCGGGAGTAACGACGCGGTTCAGTGGTGGGGGCATTTCCCTTTGGATTTAAAAGCCCCGACTACTTGTGCAGGCGATCCAGTGTACATCGACACGGGCGCACTACGTTTGCCCTCTCCTTTCTCCCTCTCTCTCTCTAACACATTCGCTCGCTCGGTGCGCGCGTACAACACACAAACTTGTACGCGCTCGGCAGCTTATCGACGTTCCAACACCGGAGATAATAAAAAGAAAAAGCTCTACCAAAGACGCTGTGCACACTTACTTCCTTCCTTCAATTTTTCGTTCGCTCGTTTATCGTTTGTTCGTTCGCTGTCGGACGCAGTAAAAGGACACATATCAGCCGCACGTGTGCGTGCAGCTCTCCCGTCCAGGATTTATTGTTAAACAAGAAGAAGACAAGGACGCAGAACGTACGCAACGCGAATGCAATTGCGCAAGGAGCAAGTGGGAAACGGATCCTAACGCGGGCAGCTATTGTACAACGCAGGCCTGCGAGAGAGAGAGAGCAGGAAGAGAGAAGCTAAGTGGAAATCAGTCGCGGCGGAAGCTCTTTGAAAGACTGTCGCAACTGGACATTTATATCGTGCGTCAAGACGAGGAGGATCCTTGGAAATAGTTCGGAATATAAGGTAACTTATTGTGCGTTTCTAAATGTATGTATGTATAAATAAACTGTGAGGGTTGTTTGTTCTCAAAATCCGGTTGCTTGCTCGGCTGCGCGTGGCCTCTGCGCTTTCTTTATCGCTTCGCCATTTACCATTTCGTGCATCTTATATTAGGAGAGCGCATGCGGTTGGCGGTTTTGAATGCGCCCGCGCGCCGCGCCTTCTCGCGGCAATTCGAAATATATATATATATATATATACCGCCTGCAGCACAACTACTTAATGCTTGATTTGCCGGTGATTATGGCAATTTAGTAGCGTGGCCGATACTTTGCGTTACCGAATAGCTCGTCAGCCTCACTTTTTTTTTGCTCCTCGCGTTTATATTGGGTATAAACAATGGATCGTTCGGGCTAATGCGCGACCGACGATTCCTTGGTACTTATATATATCCGCGAAGGAAAGCCAACCGCGAGTCTCGTGCTTTTCCGCGAAAATATTAGAATTGCTGTAAATTTTTCATATAGCTGCGCGTTTTTTAAATGAGGCGCATTCATCTTCTTTCTGTCCGAGCTATACTTATCTATTTTTAAAGTGTTGACGTTTTCAAATTCATTGTCAATGTTAAGACGAGCGATGCATGAGACGCGAATGCAATATACTTTTAACACTCAATTACATGCTTAAACGAGCGGTGTATGATTAAAATATGCCTTTTGCACGTTATAAATCCATCTCTATAGCGCTTAAACAATGAGACATAGTGATGGATATTACAAACTTTAAAACATATTATTCAGAATGGATGGCTACATTTTTAAAGTCCATTATACAGCAATCGCGTTACGGTCCTTTAAGAAAAAACACAATCTCGAGAACATATTGTATGCTTGCACGCGCACATAATATATAGGTATATATACGTGAAACAAAAAGATGCGCGCTTATGTTTTGCTCTCTCCTCACAATTCGGTTACAATAATGTTTGAATTCCAGAGCGACGGCTTCGGGTCGAAATTTAGACCGCCAAACTGTATGGCGCGTTACGCAACTTTGCGATAAATCTCAAATTCCTCGAGAAGAAACTGTTAAAAGATACTATACATAAGAAAAGAGAAAAAAAAGAGGAAGGAGGAGAATATAGCGCAGAGCTCTCGGAAGCCGTGGCCGCCGCGAGAGAAGCATTAAAAACTAGACGTCGCATTAAATGAGTTTGTCGAAAGATAAATGATATAATCTCCGATCAAACTTGTGCTTACGAATTCCTCGAGAGCGTAAATAATTGTGTATCTGTGTGTGTGTCGCTCACGCATTAAAGTTAATCGCAACCAAATTGAACGGTAGCGCAATAATAAACACGCGTTTCAATTTTTGCCTTTGTCTTTGCGCGTGCGTCCCATTGCCGACAGCTCTAAATATTTTAATACGCGAGTCAAACACAACCGGTTAATATTTTGATTTCCAAGGTATACGATTGTAAACCGTATATGATTGGCGGTGTAAATATTTTTTATCAGTTGTCCCAAAAGCGAGATTTCAAATCGAGTACCGACTACATTAAGGAAACTGTAAATAGGAAAATACTCGATCTCGTCGCATTAATTCGCGCTCGCGTGACACGGTATAAAGATAATATTATGGGAAAATTGTTTGTGATGAAATCGTATAAATTGTTACCGCATATGCGTTGCACCACGTTCTGATTGCAATTATATCTGATTTTTTTCATTTCGACAAACTATTATGTAACCCAAAACACACACCTTTATTTCCCTAAGGAAATATGTTGATGCGAACTAGATAACTAAAACCATTCTTCATGTCAACTCGTGCTATAAGTTATTCCGTTCTAAGCTAAATCTAATTAAGTGTGCATAAAAAAGGTACCAAATCTTTATACGTTTTCGTCATAATACGAACAGTGCCGTACTCGCCACATTCGACTTACGATTTCACATTGCTTCGCTTTGCGCAGTTATTAACGCAACACTAATTTTCAAAATTCATATAAGAAAATCATGCTTGGCGGGCGCCGATGACTAAAAAATCTATCTCCTCGCTCTACTGGCTCGCACCAAGATAATGCACTCGAAACGCGGATTCCTGCGTTCTACGCGCGACTTACCGATGCTGAATTGTATCAATATAATTCATAAGATTAAGAGTTTGTGCATTTCGTGTAAATGATAATAAAAATTTTAATACGCTTTGGAAATACGTAGTGCAACGGTATAAGCGATAAAACTCAACACGTGATTTCGCATACGACTGTGATTGCATTTCAAATACTTAAAGCACACTCTCTCGACTGGTATTCGATTCACGAGTGAGGGAAAAATTATTTGATAAATGAAAGATACATTTGTCGCTAAAACTTTCCATTTCGACTATCATTTTTGTTTATTGCGTAATGATATGGTTGTGCTTAGGAAAAATCTTCTACTCGAGGCGAGTGGAAATTATCTAGTTCAAAAGCTGTAACAGCAGATTTCTTTATCTACGATGATGTTTTCTTTATCATCTTCACTGTAAAAATTACTTTACAATCCAAAACCAGATCATTATCGCTTATCTCGAGTACTTCAACGCGCTTGTAATCGAGTTCATAAGGTATATTTAAGGATGTAATAAAACGCTTGGCTATACAAGTTTATCAAGTTTGCGGTCGATGGAAGTTATAGGCAATTTTACATCAAAGCGATTTGGTGAAAGTTCCGTAACATTTTCCCTATCCTCGATATGCATTATATATAATCAGATTTTAGTGAACGTTTAAATTTAACAATTTAATAATTATTAATAGTCAACACACATCAAATTTTTTTTAGTAACGGCTTAACAGTATAGATATAGACAGAGAGAGTAACGTCCATTTTTCTGGACGTATAATTCACGAGTATTTGAAGTATATAACACGACTACGCGCATCGTACTGTTAAGATGCATTACTAAGTATTTCCTTATAATATTATCTCCAATTCTAGCATTTAGAAATAATTAACATTCCGCAGCATAAAATGTATTCTTCAAAATACAATGTAAATTGTATATTATTATATTTTATCACTTTTTTACGACTCTAACCCATTGTTATTGCATATCTATGCGCAAATCTGCTTTAAAACAGTCGCGAAAAAACCTACGTACATTTTTAAATTTTATTTAATTAATGTAATTGACATTCATTACGTACTATATAAGATAAGTAGCAAGTCAATTATTAAATGCTAAACATTCGAATTAAAAGGAAACAGGGATTTTAATAAGCGTTGCAACTCGCATATAATTGTTTTACACTTTTTGTCATTTAAAACTTGCTCGATCCCTTTGTACAAAAAACCTCGAATCCAATCCAAAGTAAAATAAAGAAACATCTCAATATGAGTAAAACCAAAAGCTTTAAAAATTGAAATAATTCAAAATAACCCAGCTAGGTATAACCATTCAAATTCAATTGACGCCGCAAACATTTTAATTTTCGTATTAATCTGTACCTATATAATCGAACCGATAACCAATGTATCCCCGTACCAATCGCATGTAAACAAATTTGCCAACTCCTTCCATCTCGACACACCTCTTGGTTGCTACTGCACGCGCGTATACATGGGACTTTCACGTATATATAAAAGGTAAGTCGATACATCCCATCGAGAGATTCGAAGCGCGCGGGCAAAAAAAAAGGAAGAAGCTGCAGAGGTAGGAAGGAAGGCGGCTGCACCGAAAGTAATTTAGATCCATTGAGCCTGATAAGAAAGGAGAGAAAAAGAAGGAAAAAATCCTGGCGGGAACTGCTGCTGCTGCTGCTGCGAGCTATAGAGAGCAGCGCTAGATCGATCGAAAACGCGACCCACTTTCCCGGCATGCGCTATGGGGAGAAAGAGACACGGGGGACTCTAAGGGTCTCACCTATACTTACTGCACCTCAAGAACTTATAAAAATAACCGCTCGCGACATTACGCAAACTTTTTTATTGCCGTCGCGGCGCGTTAAATGCCATTTTTTTTAATGCCTCGAAATACCATTAAAAAGTTCCATATATATATATATATACACACGCGGTAAATCTGTCACGTTGAAAGATAATGAGTTTAGTTACTAATGCGCGATCGCAAATCAATTTTGTCGTTGCACCGCCTGGACAGGTGGTTTCGATGCATAAAATGAAATTTTCAATTCTTATAGGATACACTCGCATAGGTGGGAATAATTAATTTCTCTTTCGAATGAAATACAAACTTGATGCGTTCAAAACGAGTATTCGAATTATTTATAAAATTTATTATACCGTTATACTTACATAGTTAAAGATATATTGGAAATAAACAATAATGTCATTAATAGATCTACTGCAGAAAGGTTAATTAAAAGTTGGAGTTCTTTAGTAGTATAATTATACAATCTTATTTGCTTTTATTATTCAATCTTATTTGTTTTTTCCAGTTATATTAAGCGCAATGCATTGCGATAGAGAAAAGTCATTGTAATCGACATTAAAAATATTAAAACTCCCGACCAATTGCATACAAGTATCAGGTACATAAAGAGGATGTAATAAATATAGAGTGCTTTTATGTTTTAACTGACCGTACAATAAATAAAGCGCAACTTTGCAATTCAGCATACAAGTTTTCAAAAAGAACAAGATTAGACAGGAGAAGGATGCACGTATACATACACCTTTCTGTATGCAAAGTTTTAATGGCAAAAATTCTGTTTTCTTTATTCCGAATAAAGGCAACAGCTGAACAAAGAGACTTAACGACAAAACGCTCCTGGTATGCCCGTCGTTTCCGCATTAATCACTATTTTCAAAAGCCAACCTAGCTTGGCACTTATTTCGCAAAAGCACTATATGGAGGCTTGCGTAATTTGGACGAAATCCCAGCGATTAAACTCAACCCTACGGCCAATCGGAAAATTCATTCTTCTTCTTCTCTCGATTCTCGTTCCTTTTTCTTTTTCTTTCTTTTATCAACGACGCAGTAAGGAAAAGATCGTAAAACAGCAAGCCGCATAATAACAATTGAACCGATCCTCCCGAAGCCTCTTCTTCAGCGAAGCGCGAGCGAATCGTAAAAGCAAAGTGCCGCGCAAAGCTCGAAAACACGGGGACGAGATAGCGCGCAAGAGCTAATTAAGATACAACAAAGTGTCGTTCGCTCTCTTTGTCCTGTCGAGAAAGTCTAAACTCGGCGCCCTCAAATTTTAGACCCCCATCATCTCGCTACTACCCCCCCCCCTCCTCTTCGTTCCTTTTTTCATCCCTCTCAATTTTGCAAATGACAAGGGAATCCTAATGGAAGTGGCGGAATTATAAATTAGTTCTAAGAGAGTCTCGCGTGGTGCGCCGTCCTAGATGGAGGCAAAAGCGAGGAGAGAAACTTAATCCGGCCTTTCTGCCGCTACAATTTTCATCCGAAATGTGTCCTCCGCGCGCTGCAGTTTGCCCGCGTCTGCAGCCCTGCAGCCCTCCAGCCTCCCCCCCGCGGACTTGTAGACGCGCGCGCATCAGCATTCGCCCGGAACTCACTCCCACGCATTAACCCCGTTTATTATAACGAAACTTTTGTTATGAAAACACATTATACGCGAGTCGCGCAAAACGTCAGTTACACATTTGATATGTTTGTATATGTGCTGAAATTTCGCAGCTGTACAGTTGGAATGTTTTGGGTTTTAGTGGATTACGTTGCAGTGGAATAAGTATATATTATTTTTGAGGCTCTATCGATCGTTCGGGGTAAATTCTTTACTTATAAATATTTACTCTCAGAAATTCTATAAAGCTAGAAATTTATTGGCCTAATTTTAAATGAATAATTTTGATAACACTTTCTATTAAAAAATAAAAGATATTGATTGCTTTGATCTAAGACTATGTATATATATATATACAAACTTTCAGTCGTAAAAAGTCACTTTGCAATAACAAGGAAATAAAGTCGTGTTCCGCGCGTTTGAATTGCGAAACTAATCGAAACCAAAAACTATATTGAATGACGCACGAGATTCCCACTATTTATTTTGGCCTAATTAAGTTCACCTCTACAATTATTAAACAACATTATCGCACGATGCAGCTATAATCCCCTCGTCAGCGCGAACTTTGTTTGTTCGCAAAAACAGGTCAAAAAAGTAAGAGAGAACGCGGGAATCGTCAGCTGTTTTCTTTTATTCTTCGCGATTAAAATCAAGGTTGTCCTTATCATCGTACCGACAAATCAAGAGGAACAACTCGCACATAAAGTCCAAACTCAAGCCTGTGAGGAGAAAGAGAGGTTCAATCAGGTCTCTCAGGAACAATGCGGCGCAGTACGCGATATGGGCGGAAATTCGTGATCTTGATTTTCCGGCCTTTCCCCGCTTCCTCCTCCGAAACCGGCACGAGTCAACACACAGGCCAATTATGTCACCCATTTTTCGCGCGCTACCACACGTTCACCCACACGCATAGATATACATAAGTTGTGCACGCGTACACCTGCACCTATGTACATATAGAAAACAATCTGCTGCAGCTATCGGTGCCGAATGCCCCTATACATACGTTATACGGCATATAATAGTCGCGCGCGTATACACACATGCACGCGCGGGCGCGCGCGAAGCTTTACGTAACGGCCATTGTCAGCCCAAAGTTCCCGCCTTGAAATTTTTTCGCTCGCACGTCAGACATTCGAAATTCCGATTGAGTTCGCGGTGTGTGTGCTCCACTGCACGAGGCTCGCGTTCCGGAGCGTTAGCGCGCGAGTCCGGCTGCATTATTCGCGTTTCCCGCGCGAGGGCTTCCAATAGAGTTGCGGAAAAGCATAGAGTCATAATATAGAACGAGGAAATGCGCATATTGGCGTGAATCGTATGGCGCTAATGAACTTTTGCTCTGTATATATACGATGAAGTGTAAGATTATATAGCTATCGCGGAACAACTTCGTCGCCAGCGATTCGTGGACTTATCTGCTGATGTTATATAGGTTTTGTATGCATGTATATTATGTATCGGAGGCGATCGTACGAGCTTCCAGACTAAACGCGAAATTGCAGAGGTCAGCGGAGATTCTGTCAACATTTTTTCAGCTCCAACGCGATAATTCGTTTAATAATTGATCGATATCAATATGCATTTTTCTCTTCGTTAATCTCTGCATCAAATAAGTTATATATATTGATATAAAGAAAATTATATAAATTTGAAAAATCACGATTCATTGTTTTTAATCCCATAAATTTTTTATCCTGCAAGCTCATATTATACAAACGATTCATTAAGATGCAGTGCATAATTATTTTATTCGAAAAAAAAAAAAGATATAATTCTTAAATCCTATTGTATTGCATTTACAATTAGTGATAAGATATTCTGGGAACCGATGTACGATTCATAAGGATGCAGCAGACAGAAAACTGCTCGTATTTAAATAATTCTTTGAAATTCAATTAGTTTAGCAGAATTTTGTATTTAGAGAATCTGCTGTGAACGGTATAAATCAAGTGACTATTGTGAAAGCATGCGAAATGTATAAAATCGATATGATTGTGTAATCAATGTCTACCAATATCAGAATGGCGATAGAATTTAACTCTACAAAGACTATTTAAAAAATCGCTTGCCCTTATCATTCGCAAAAAGAGTACACGACAGATTGACTTTCTTTCAATCCCATTCAGTTGTAAAAAAAAAAAGACGTTATATTCGCATATCCGTTAAATGCTACTTTACTCCGCTCGACGTATCGCATCAAAAGCTAAAAAGTATTTCCCAAAGGCGAGGAAAGCAGCAGCAGCGCGACGATAAAAGAGAGTACAGAAAGAACGAGAAAAGGAAAGCACCGCTTGGGGAACGAGATTGAAATTAGCATTAAAATAGAGCAAGACATTGGCTGATCGGGAAAATTGAAAAGCTCATTTCCAGCGATCCTCTTTAGAAAGCCGAAATGAAAGAGGGGCGAAATCGAAAATGAAATCGCAGAAAAAAAGAAAAAGAGAAGCTTCAACCTGTCCTGCTTTTACATTATTATTCATCCGCGAGAGCGCGTTAGGATTATATAAACCAACAATGAAAACGAAACGTCAAAAGAAAAGCCGCGCAAAAAGTCTTATTACCTGAATGGTAAACGGTGTTTGCGGCTTTTCGTGCACGATTGCGTGAAAAAAAAATTGACTTTTATGAGTTATTAGATGGAGTAGCCGTAAAAATATGTACATACTTTTGTTTAGCGGTAAATCGTTGTGCAACTATTGTTTTTAAATAAATTACCGTTCATTAGTTAGCTCTTTGACGAAAAAAAAAAGTCAATGATGCTCAAAGCTTTTTATTCTACACCAACTACGTATGAAAAGCTCTAAAATTAATTACGAACGAGAAAGGGGTGCGTAATGTAAATAAAAGGTGAAAATACGGCGAGAGACTTGTGAAAAAGAAAAACGTATCGAGTACCTAACGAGCAAAGCTCTAATCGTAATTTCAAATGGGCGATACATAATTAAGAAATAATTTAAACAAAGATATTCATCGTATGCACTTTGGGCATCCAATTGGCGTCGTATCGAGAGAAAGTATACGATTTACGAAGAAATTTTCAAATACTTGCAACGTAAGACTTGTCAGAATTTACTCACAATCATCGTAGAGCATAACTCAATAATATCACGTTTTTTGAACGCACCGAAAACTACAGTGCACTCAAGTGAATGTATATTAGAACGGTATAGTCATTCAAGATTACACGTATTTAATAAATTCGTGCTTTTTCCTATTTACATAGCGTAGACTAAAAAAACCATAAACCGACAATTTTGAATAAAAATATTTTCCAGCTTTCAAATCATGCGAACTGATAAGATCCATTCCCCACCCCTACAAAAGACAGGCGATCAATTAGTCCCTCCGGATAACGAAATACGAAAGCTCGTATACCTATATACGGAAGGGCCAAATGAGCTTCAAGCTTTCCAGTCGAAATTCTACCACATATACAGCCGTTCTAACCTAACGGACTGCGCCAATAATTATATGGGTGATTCTCCCGAACGGCGAGCATTTAAAGCAATTTTTATACACACTCTGGGATTTTCAAATGAATAATTTTATAACAATGTTAAGTAAAAATACAAATATTGCATTCTTACTTAACATTATTATAAAAATTAAATATTTATTCCTCTAATAAAATTATTCATTTGTAAATACCCAGGCTGTTTACAAAAATTGTCCGTATAAAGAAAGAGTAAGAGAGTGAATGAATACACGAAGGCGGAATCCATTCGCGCTCATTATCGTCAAGTCGGTGTTTACATCGCGTCGCTGAGCTTCGACACAGTCCCGATTTCCCTGTAGAATTATGCGTTCAGCACGCGCCATGCGGGGGAGCTTCAACAATACACGCATATGCCATCGCTGTCGTCGCACGCGGTGCTAGGCTGGGATGTGCGCAGGGATTCGCGCCCCGACGCGCTTCCTCTCTCCTCGCTCTCCATCGATATATATATATATATATATATATGCATACCTGCATCGATGTAGCGGAGCTAGTGATGCGTGCACACGACTATTTCGATTATGCGAAATGCACACGGGCGTATACCTGCTTGAACGAGGAGTCGCTGAGCGAGCGAGAGCCGCATGATTTTTCAGACTTGAATGAGCCTTGTCATCCGATCAACCTACTTTTAATACATATAACAGTGCCAAAATTTATCGATTAAGGTGAAGAATCAAAAGTAGTTAAAGCGAAGCTGCAAAAAAATTTAATTTAATTTATTATATATGCTTCCAAATTCTACTATCTCGCGAATCGGGCTAAAAAAAACTTAGCGTCTTATTGTGTCTATCGTATGTTTCAATTTTAAACTCGCTAACTTCTTTGTAATTTATATACATGAAAGTAACAGCGATGCAAAGTGTATTAATTTAGTCGATTATGATTCTTCTCTAATGTTCTTAGTTATGAAGAAAACTTAGTTAACAAAGTTTTCTTTGCTACCTGCGAAAAGCATACACTTTGTTGTCTTAATTAAGTTGTTCTCTGAATACACTTAAGAGGGTGTCAAAGTCCTATCTTTATAACTCAAACTGTTTTATCAACCGGATATTGAATAATTAAATGCTGCTAAATAAACACTCGAAATTATGTAAATCAGAAATACAGGTGCCCCACCTCTATGGATTATCTATCATATGGTAAAGTTTCAAGTGAATATTTCAAGTACATCCATAAAATATTCACTAGAAACTTTACCAAATGATAGATAATTCATATAGAGGTAGAGCACCTGTATTTCGGATTTGCATAATTTCGTGTATTTATTTAGCAGCGTTTAATTATTCCATGTCCGGTCGATAAAACAGTTAGAGTCATAACGGTAGGCCTTTCACACCCTTAACATATACTATACACATATATAGGTATGCATACATAATACGCAAGTACTCGCACTCACATACTTACAAACATATAATCCGAAAATATTTATGCATAAGTATAAGATGCAGTCTAATCGTATTTTTTTTATTAGGGATTTAACGTCAGCTGAAGTTGCAACAAAGATCAATTACTGTTCTATGCGAAAGACAATGTTTGCTCTTAAAATAAAAATATCGATCAAGCGAGTTAAATTGTTAGAAGAGTACAGGGTAGTACGACCTTAAGAGTTCGAAAAACTAATCGCCTAGCCTACATCATACTATCTGAACTTTAAAACTTATATTATTAATCACATGAAACATGCACTTGTACAAAAATTAAAAAATATTTCATCAGTCAATACTTATTATTGCCTTCTGTAAAATCAACACAAGTATTATTATCTAGGTAGCCTAATAAAAAAACATCGGTGTCACTCGAAAAATAGATTGCAGCATGCAAAAAAAGTTGACATACTTATACCTACTGTGCGAGTGTTACTTAAAAAAAAAAGAATATCGAGAATTTAATAAATCGTTTATACGCTCGTTAAATACCAACAATAAGACATTTATGTATGTACGAGACAAGTAAAAGTATAGGTGAAAAAAATCTTTCTATCACGTAAATTACGAATAATTTAATCACGAGTCAACTGCCAAATCAACAATGCATACTTCCAACTATTAATATATTAATTAATAAACAAAAAATATCTGATCAATTTATTGTAAACCAAAGTTTATAATTTTTTTCTATGAAAAATAAAAATACAAAATTTATCATGAATTTAAAAGTTATTTAAAAAGACTTAAAAGACTAAATACTCACATGCAATAACTAAGAAGTACTCGCTTTTGATAACTGCTTACACATTTGACTTTCAAAATTAAAGAACAAAGTAAATTAAAACGATTAAAAATGATGTAATTAGGCCATTGGCGAGATTTCAAATAAACTAAAACACTTTCACAAAAAAATTATAAAAAAGTCACGAACCGCGATAAAGAAAAATTCGAAACAAACGACCGATAGGCACTGCCACTGTAGTCCAAGTAAGTAAGGTTGCCTCTCAACCGGCGAAATACTTGTATCACGTGAACAGCGATCTTGAACATATTGAATAGGTTATAATATTTCCGCAACAGTTGTCTCACGTGAGAAACGAATCGAATACCTACATATATATATTATAACGTTCCAGTACTTCGAATGGAACGCCGACAGGAGTACGAAAACAGCCAATGACGACGTTGTTTAGTATAGTCTTCGCGGACCGTACCGTTGACATCGTGTCGTGCAGTTATCATTCCTATACATATTTTTATACAAATATAGCACACACGTAAAAATGTTCAGCTATTATCATTTTTCAAAATTTCGTAAATTCGATTAATTAATTAAAAAGTTTTTTACAATTCTTTACATCAAAACTGGTAAAAAAAATTGTAACTAGAAAGATGTCAGCCATGGATGATGTAATATCAACTGGCCCGAGTAGTTCACATTTCACAATGGTACGTAAATAAGAAAGCATTACAACTGATTAGACAATAACAATTGCTAATATGTATGTGCTAAATATGCTTTCTTAAAAAAATGAAAGAGAAATACCTATACCTATAAATTATAACTACAGAATTGTTGTCTGGGTAATGCATACATATATAGTCGTTCGCAACCACTTCAGTCGGCTGAACTTGACGCGATGTGTACGCCCACTCATTGTTGTGAGTGCGAGTATTGTGGCGCTCTGGCGCCTAACAAACTATTATACAACTTCTTTATTCTGAAATACCAGAAATGGAATTCTTTCTTTAAATGAAGCATAAACAATGTTTTCGTAATGAAAAAATATTTATCTTTCTATCAATGTAGTATAAGTATGCAAGAAAAGTACTAAAGAAATTGATACATCTTTGTTAATCGATGCTTTATTTTTTTATAATCGAAAATAAAAATAATGCTTGTTAAAAAGCTTGTTAAAAAAATGGTTTAATGAATTATCAGCATGCAATATATGTATCGAACAACTTACGTTATACACTTGCAAAATGTAACGTTTACAGTAACTTGTCTACAGTTATTTCTTACGAGGTTGTAGGAATAAAGTTAATAAAAGTTTATGGTCTTCGTAACTTTGAAGTAATGAAAATAATTACAAATAGTAAAGAAATGACTGCAATATTAAAAGTTAAACAATGGATATAACAAATAGGAAGTAAATTTAGCCCTTTCAATGAAATACCCAGATAAGAATAGTTCAATATTAACATACGAAGCCATTCTCAGATTGAATACCTGATATAAGTAGAATATATATGATTTCTACTTTTAGCTTTAGTGACAAATCAGAAAGATGCTAATATAATATTTCTAAATTACTTTAAATAATGCCATATCTGTAAACATCATAGCACAAAACTGTATTTTTCATGCGACCAATTCTTATTTTCTAAATACAAAATACAAAGAAAATCTCATTGCTTAAATTAACAAAATAAGCTTGCAGCTTACAAAAAAACTAACTTATTACTAAACAAAGCAGCAAATGTCATTGACAATTTTATCATCTGATTTTCCAGGACTCGGAGGCGACACCTCTATTGCGAGACTCAGCATCATCGACGAACAATATGGGTGAAAAAAACATTGGTATCTCGCAGCAAACGCTGGTCTCCAACGGAGGCAATGGCACCAAAGCCAAGAAGCTACCGCAGTACATGGCGGGCATAGCAGCGACTCTCGGCGCCATGGCCGCAGGCATGGTCCTCGGTTGGACGTCACCTGCGGGCGAAGATGGAGTTGTTCTTGCCGCTGAGTATAATCTTACGTTTTCCAAGGACGAATGGTCATGGGTTAGTTCGCTAGTGCCTCTCGGAGCTGGAGCCATCTGCATACCAATCGGTATACTGTCCGATCTGATAGGTCGCAAGATTGCAATGCTGATACTCGTGGTGCCATTCACCGTCGGCTGGCTCCTCATCATATTCTCCAATTCACTGCTCATGTTCTACATTGGCCGTTTCATAACTGGTGTAAGCGGCGGCGCCTTTTGCGTCACAGCACCCATGTATACGGCCGAGATAGCCGAGAGCGAGATTCGCGGCACGTTAGGATCTTACTTCCAACTTATGCTGACGGTGGGCATCCTCATGTCCTACGTCCTGGGCACTGCCGTCAACATGTTTTACCTGTCGCTCATATCCGCCGCTATACCACTCGTCTTTTTCTGTCTGTTCTTCTTTATGCCCGAGACTCCGATCTATTATCTGAAGAAGGGAAACGAAGACGCGGCCAGGGCGAGTCTGGTCAGGCTACGTGGTCCTCATTACGACATCGAACCGGAGATACAGATGCAGCAGGAAATTATTGCTGAGGCAGAAAGGAACAAAGTCTCATTCTTCGAGGCGATCAGAGGTAGAGCAGCGGTCAAGGGCCTCATCATTGGATTCGGTCTTATGTTTTTCCAACAGCTCAGCGGAGTCAACGCTATAATATTTAATGCTGCATCTATATTCAAGGCCGCGGACGGCTCGATTCCACCAAGTACCTGCACTATCATCGTCGGTGTCATACAAGTAGTTGCTGTATTCATGAGCACACTTATCGTCGACAGGCTGGGAAGGAGAATTTTACTGCTCTCTTCGATCATCGCCATGTTTATCACAACATTCATACTAGGCATCTACTTCTATCTGAAAATTCAGACAGATGTTAGTTTGGATGATATTAAATGGCTGCCTTTACTTTGTATATGTACCTTCGTGCTGCTGTTCTCACTTGGTTTTGGACCCATTCCTTGGATGATGATGGGAGAAATTTTCACACCTAATGTCAAAGGTTACTATCAAATTATGTAAATAATTAAACTTCATCAAGTATTTGATTTTAAAAGAAAACAATTGTGAATTATTTTTAAAAGAAAATAATATTGAAGTTGTACCTAATTTTTTTCATTCACTTTGTAGGTATCGCTGGCAGCAGTGCTTGTCTCTTCAACTGGTTAATGGCCTTCGTCGTCACCAAGTATTATGCACCTTTAGAGGAAGTAGCTAAAACTTATACATGTTTCTGGCTGTTCTCGGTCATTTGTGCAATCGGTTTAGCGTTTGTATATTTCACCGTGCCCGAGACCAAGGGTAAGACGCTAGAAGAAATCCAGGTTGAACTTGGCGGCGAATCCAGACGTGAATCTGGTGGAGTTTGAGAAAATAACTTTTATAACTTTGGAATAATCCTCAAAAAAGTGATTGCTCAAAGCTGAAACAAGAAGTGATACACCAATTTTTTGCACTGGTTTTTAGTTAAGGTCGACTTTTTATGATAAAACTACCAACGCATAAATAACAGTATTGACTAAATAAATTAAAGCTAAATATTTTCCAAAATTTACGTTAGATTATAGATTGACATTTAGTTATTGAATTTTAATGTTTTGAATGAAGTTGTCTGACCTATGAAGCTGGTATCCAGCCGTTAAAGATGAAGATTTGCTCACGACGGATCATTTTTTGTTCCTAGAACCCGTAAAGAGCGTTTAATAATTTTATATTCGTGACGGATAATTAGGCGGGATATAGTGCAATATTTAACAATTTGATGTAATATTACACGCTCCTGCATGAAAGACTGATTCTTTTGTCGGCAAAAAAGTACTTTTTGCTAGCTTATCTTGTATGATACGTCAGATTATGTATTATTTTTACCATATATATATATATATATATATATATATATGTAATATATGTGTACAAACTTGTACAAAATATTGTAAATATAAATTATTGTTATTAAAATGTTTTATTATTTCACATTTTATCCATTTCTAGACTATTTGTAAATTAAAAAATTCTCAAATTGCTAACACTAGCGGTGTGAATAAATTAAGTCTTAAGTAGAATTTAAAGTTCGTTTATTTAATATGTACATAAATATTTTATAGAACAATGACGTGATTCTACTATTATAAAAAGTTTTATTTTATACGGCATTTAAAGAGAAAAACAAAACATTGATAAACAGAATTAAACTAACATTATTTAAAATATCACTTTTGTAAATGCTGTTTGAAATGTACATCTTACAGTTTTAACAGTTAAATGATCAAAATTACTTCGAATAATGTGCGTTAATTTGTATCATTGAGCATTCCATGTATAAAATAATTATTGTTTACAATATTTCCATTTTACGTCACTTCAGGAAACAAGTTCACCAATAGCTGATCAACCAGCATATAAGCTAAATGTTTATTAAATGGTGCATTTTGAATTGGTTCTAAAAAGGAATCCATTAATTTACACCATTTGGAATGTACGCCAACCAACCACCAGGGAACAAGATTATAAAGTCCACTTTTTGCATTTTTATAATGCTCTTCAGCCTTTGTCTTTGGTGAGGCATCTTTGTATTCTTTATCAAAAATAGTCGAATGTAAAAGTTTCACTACAATCGCTGCTCTACCACCGCTTAATAATTTTACTATCATATAGCGGAACCATCTATTTACAAATGGATCCGCGCTTTGGCGAAATGTAGAAGACAGCACCCAAAAAATTCGAGAAATCGTTGGCGAAAGTTCAAAAACATTATCAACTGAAAAAACAATGTACCTAGTTAACAATGTACCTATTTAATATGCTGCAGTAACATGAATGCTTATATCTATGAATTTACTAACGAAATATCACCAATTAGCAATTTGAAATTGCAAATTAGATTAAAAGATTGGAGCTTTAGTTTTATAGAACAGAAAAAAGAAGTCCAACAATTAATTGTCGACATTTAAATTCTATTAAGTATAATAATTTTCTACTTCCAGATAAAATATGAAAATATTTAATAAACGAACCAAAGAAATTAAAATTTAAAGCTAATATATATAAATGTAAACAGTTTTAATCGAAAAAGTACACAAATGTTAATAAAAAACTTAAAAACTTTCAGAATTTATTGTTTTAATAAAAAGATTTTGAAGAATTGTAAATTATTAATAAATGGTTACATATATCATATTTAAATTAGATTTTAAATTGTAAATTTTTTTGATTATTTTAAAAATTATATCTGCTTATATAATAGTTATCAGTTCACTTACTAGCTTCGGCGATGCAAAAGCAAGCACCTTTAGTATGTTGCAATTTATTTACAATGTAAGGGAAATTCTGTATCCTTGGATCTAAATTCAAATTATTTTTAAACGGTCCAATTCCAAGTAAATCCCGTCCTTTCCTATGGCTATCATTAAAATTATGATCTCCATCCAGTTCAATTCCGAGATCCGGCTGATCGTGTTTTACATTTGTTGAAGCTAAGAATGTATTCATAAACTTGTCCAGATGCTGACCTTTTTCTTTTCTCAATTTGTGAGCCATACTCTGATACAATACACCAATATCTGGCGTAGTGTAATTAGTGAAGTAAGGCTTCAGATTAGGCACCGTTAAAAACGTATGTAGCAGCTCACTGCTTCTTAAAGTCGGCTTCGCAAGAAGTTTTTGGAGGAAATCCTGATATCGCTGCCTGCGAAAAATAATTCTTGCAGTTAAGAGAAAGCATATATTTTTAAAGTTTTGAAACAAAGTTCTTTAAGATTATCTAAATTCAAATAGTTCGACAATATCACATGATAAAATTTCTGAATTGGATTACAGTAATAAAAAATAACTTGTAATAAAATGAGCGAAGGCCTATAATCATCTTACGGATTACCGTCAGTTGGAAATGTTTATTTTTTTAAGATTAAATTAAATTTATTTTTTAGGATTAAATGAAATTTATTTTTTAAGATTAAATTAAATTAATTTTTTCTTTGTCAGTCTCTTTCAAATATTGTAAATATTCTCAATAATATTATTAATTCCTATAAATAAAGCTTTTTACAAACTTTTTTTTTTAAATAGATTTTTCTTACCTATTAGCTGTCAACGACGGATGGGGATTCTTCCTCGTAGGCAGTGGGGAGTCATTTAGTTCCCTATCTCCATGAAATTCGGATAATCGAGCGCGTAACGCGTAAAAGTCTTGATCCCTTCGAAGAACCGTCCAGGACTTATCTTCTGAGACGCTATGGACCGAAACCATGTAGAGCGGTTGAGCACCACCACCGTCGACATGGGGCACAGTAACACGCCAGGTCGTGAGATCGCGACTCGTCGCCACTTGGGGATTGGACTCAGCTATGCCAGAACGAGTGGAGGTACAGTTGACCTCTTCTGCTTGAAAGACGTGATGTGGTTGAAAGGGAGCACCATCGACCGCGGAAGCTTTCAGAACGCCGCGAATTTTACCCAGTTGACTAGTTAGACGAGCACCGACTCCAATACCACTACTTACATTGCTGCAAAATAATGTAGAATCGTTATAGACAAATTTTATGTATATCAAGAAATTCCAAATAACCGACATATTTAAAATTTTACAAGTTTCTTTTAAGTAATAAATTACCTATTATGAGAGTTTGTTTTTACAGAAGTTATGACTGGTACACCACATAAAAATTTGTATATCTGTAAATATTAAATTTGTAATTAAAATCTTGCAAATATTTTAAGCATATAAAGTAAATGAAATTATACTTGATAATTGTGGTGGAAGGATGGTAGCCAAGTATTTTCTAATAATGTATGAGCTTCTTGATGAGCTTCATATAAAGGTCGTGAAATTCTAAGTTCTTGCACTCTTCCTGGTCCAAGATCTAAAACTTTTTACATAAAAAAAAGCATGTTACATTGTATATAAAGATTAAATTCTTCTCCATTACATGAAATAACTGAATATTACTTTGTTTCATGCCTTGCGAAATGTACATGGGTAAATTCAAAAAATCAGCACTTTCAGGATCAAGATAAGTTGAATATATACTCTGAGCATCAATGTACAAAGTTTCCTCGATTTCAGACGTGATTTCTGGATTTAGCATTCGTTTGCTTAAATCATCTAAAAAAGGAAGGCAAGGATAAATAAAAATATAATTTTTATGAAAATTTAATACTATGCATTTAATATTATATGCATACCAATATCTAAACAAAACTGCAATAAATTTACTAAACCAGAATCTTTAATATGTTGCATAAACATGTAGAGCAACTCTTGATTATTTAACACTTCTTCTAATGAAGGCTTTAGTGTATTTGAAATATTTTGACTGTTTTGTGAACTAGAAATCCATGTTTGAAGCATAGGAACATACATAGTGTCAGTAGATTCAGAAAATTTTCCTTCATGATGAGTGCACAAACTTATTAACATATTTAAATTATCTGGGTTAGCAAGAGCATCAATAGCTGGCAGTAAAACCCAGTTAGCAAGAACTTCCCGAAGTATAACCTGTAGCAGGACAGAAAAATTATACTTCTGTATGCTTATAAAGTCTACAGCTAAAGCCAGATCATTTTAGTTTCTTACTTGATTATTTGTAGAAACATGAGTAGCAGGTAATAAGTGTGGTAGTAATGTAGCAACAAGTCCCCTGAGATAAGTTAGCTCTGCTTCTCTTGAATAAGCAGCAGGATGGATTTTAGAACCCAAAAAGTCGGCGATATGGTCTGTAGGGGTGCCTCCTAAATCCTTAGCTCTTTTTTTCAACTCTTGCCAATCTCGTGCATGATGGACAGCTAAAGGTATAAGATGGTTGAAAATTATCTGCGAAAGATCAGCTTTGTACAATCGACTTGTAATATTAGTAGCAGCTGTTGCAATCGCTAATCTTAATTGTTGAACAAATGCTTCATTTGAAGATAAATCAGAGTACCAGGTGCATACATATGTTTGGAGTATTTCTTCAAGAAGCTAAAATAATTAAAATTCTTGTTAATAATAGAGAAATAAGATTTTTTTTTTAATTTCCTGCTCAATTCTAATGAGATTAACTCAAAATGTTTTACAGTAAAATAGAAACCGTAATAAATTTTTTCATTCTTTCTATGAATTGGACATAGAAAAGTAAAATCTTAAGCATATTATAACTTTCTCTTATGTTTGTATTTACAATCAATCGGGTTTTTCCCCGTTGGTTTTCATACTCACGTGCTCTAAAGCATTATCAAATCCTTTTGGAACTTTAGGAACAGGATTTAAATGTGGTGATCTACGATGCCTTTTGCATTGATTATTACCACACACACCACATGACTCATCAGAAGCATCCTTAGATTTTTCTTTTGATGTAGCTGATGTAGTTTGAATAAAACAGATTAACTGCAGACCCCATGTCAATCCAATAATATACAAGGTACAAAGACATACGGCCGAAAATAAACTAAAAAAGCTCCATTAATTATACAAGTTTTTAACAAAAACTTTGAGCGTTGCACCTTCATTACAAAACATATAAAGATAAACAGTGACAAAAAATAACCTGAAACTAACCTGTCAATAGCAGCTGCAACGATTCCAAAAGTAAAAGCGATGGTTGCTAAAGAATAAACTACTTTATCATACATTTTTATAAACTAACTCATCTACTTATTCGGCAAATTTTTGTCGTAAAAACTAATTTATACATTTTTTCGTATCACTTGATCGTCGATACGAATAGCACTCTCTACCGTTCATTTTGTCAAAAAAATTAAATATCTTATCACAATATTTCTCTAAACACAGTTAAACACACCCCGTATAAGGAAAATGCAGTAATATTCATGAAATTATGCATTTTCAAGGGATACTTATGTATGTATGATAAGCTTGTGCTTATCACCTGCTGCATGCACAACTTGCAATCGCGGACGTATAGGCAACGAAGATATAGAAATAAGGTCTATCTTCGTTATTGGTATATAGGTAGGTAGGTATAGAGAAATCTAGATTCAGATATAAAGTTTCTGTTACGACAAATAAACTGCGCAAACGCAGTAAGTCTCTAACTCCAAAAATCATCTTCTTTTGCGTTTTATGACATAAATCCACATAAACATATTTACTTATAGATATATTATACGTATGAGTATCTCATTTTTTTTCTTTCTTTGGGTCCGGCTTGGGGTATCAGTTCCAGGCTACACGTCTTCTCATATCACTTATGGCATCTCGATCTCGGTACTTGCGGTAGAAAAAAGTTCTATCTGAACTTCTCGGGTCAAAATTAAAAGTTCTAACTTGTTAATACGTTTTTCTTTCAACTTTAAGGGGATAAAACTTATATTAACTGTTGTTTTCAATATAAACTATACAATTAGATGAAAAAATAAAAATATCTTTGGTATGTATAATGATTGCGAGCAAAAATTAATTCTCATGAAAGAAAAAATATAAACGCGAGAATCTTTTTGGCCTGAAAAGTTGAGCTAGAACCCTTTTGACCAGAAAAACTGGACTAATCCTTTTTTACACTGAACCCAACGATCAAATGTCATACATTGGTATATCTATAGGGTAAATGTTTTCATCAGCTTCAAAAACTTCTTGTCAAAATTAATAGTATATTACGCCATTAGGGAGGAAAAACCTTGAACAGTCCAGACACGTGTAAATTGACACTGGACCGAAGGCAATTTAAGGGTGGCATACACGAGGTCTGGGCTGGCCAATTTTACCCCGAGTAGTAACTATATACTATTTTCACCTATATTAGCGGGCCGAAAGTAGCATTTTTTCTTCCGGGACTCGTTTGAGAATGTTGTATTTTCTTCCTCGATCTCTAGGCAAAAAAATAGTATATACGCTGTACTTACTCGGGAGGAAAATTGGCCAGTAGTCCAGACCTCGTGTTTGCCCAGGCTTTCGGCACGCTAAGCTAAAAAATTATTAATAGATTAAAAAACCTTATACTTATAATTCTTTTGTTAAAAAAACATACAGCTTTATACAATTAATTCAAGTAAAAATTCAGTATAAAAACTTATACAAGTAAATAGTAGTAGAATAAATGTTTTACAGCAAGTAAAAAATACTCTTATTTATCTAAAACGTTTTAATTCAGAAATGAGATATAAAATATTATAATTTTATACGAAAAGTTTAAACCTTATTTTCGAAATGACACATTATATTAGTGTATAAGAGACTATATACACGTGTTTTACTTTAAAAGTTAATCTGAATGAACAGAAATATATTTACACAAAAGTCGATGAGCACTCATAAGATATTATTCTGTATCAAAATTTTTAATTAGTATATTTAAGCTTATATATAATCTATATATTGATGATTGAATTAATATAATTTTTTCAAAGAGCGCTGTATTTCTAAAAGATGCTTAATTGATGATATAGTCATTTTATAAGAAATTAATACAAATTTTTTTACTTGCTTTAAATCATTAAAAATTATTTTTAAATATGCATATACATTATTATCTACTCTTATATATTTCATAATGAAGTCTGCAATAATAAAAAAAATAAGCATTAAAATAACTCCGATTTTTATGTAAAGAGATGAACCTTTATTTTCATTTCAGTGTAGTAGTGTAAGAACCGTTATTTTGAATTTTGATCATGGTTTCAATCGATTAAAGTCCAAATAGAAACTTTTTTTAATCTTCACTTGCCACGAAAAAGTGAACATGCAGATACATACTGTTGCCTTAAAGTAAGTATGGTGACACTGTTTATCACGCAATTTATACGTAGAAATTGTTTGAAAATGTTATTGTTGAATAGGTATTGACATAATTGCGTAGTAGCATTTTAAAACAATTTGTTTAAATGTCATAAGAAGTAGCACCTTAAAGTCGAGAAAAAATGGGCGTTTACGAGTTATCCCCTTTTCGGAACGAACTTTGAGTTTGTCTCCTTTTCCAACTGCATTCTGCGTTGTCTCCTTACTCGGAAGCGACGATAAATAATTATTTGCAATCATTAATAATTCATAAAATTAATAAAAACTATGCATTATAAAAAAAAAGTATTCTATTGAAAGTAAAACAGAAAAAACCGCCAAAACAAAAACATTTTAGAATAATAATGGAAATATATAATAGTGTTATATAAAAATTCTGATAGAAATATTCTTGTTGATAATCGTGCAGAAATTCTTTCTACATAACTTAACGTAAAAATTATTGTGAAAACTATTCCAAAAATCTATGTCATCAAAAAGAGTGCTTCATTTAATTAAAAATTTAATTAATTTCTTTAATTATTACTTATCAAATTAATCAATAATTAAAATAAATAATAGAAAATACTTCAAACATTCAATCATTTTTTTATAGTACATTATTTATTCATAATATGAAAATGTCATCCAAATTTTGTAGTTTCTTTTATCAATTCTGTCAAGGAATGTTGCACAGATGTGCGACATAAATTCATTTCGTTCCTTATTTCATTCATAACGTCACTTTCTTCATTTTTTTTATCAAGGATCCTGAATTGATTTTCTTTTCATTTTTATAAAAAAGACGATCAGTGCGGATACAGTTAATATAATAATGCATGTAAGGTTGCCTCGACCGTGGTTTAAGGTTACATTACACACATGACTATACATATATTGAAATTAAGACAAATTAATTAAAAAATCTTACAAGATTCCTGCTATAAAATATCTCTTTTATTTACAGGATTAAAATGCATTTAAAAGCTTTCTTTTTAGCATATCAAACAATGATAGACGAGGCAGCCTGACAGCTGTGACTTGCAATGATGTGTATGACAATTTTTTCAGGATTCTGTACCATTTAGTATTGTTCTTACTGTTTTCATAAAAATCGCATTTTACAATATATTTATTTTTTAAAGGGACACATGTTTTTTCTTTTAAAAATGATAAAATTTGCTCTTACATATAAATAAGTTTTAACCGATATATTGGAAGCTGACGTTTTTAAGGACACCATTCGTTACATGATTTCAATTTGCTTAGAGTAACTTTACATTTTTTAAAAAGAAATTAAAATAATTATACAAAACGACTGCGAAAATTCGTAGTATGCTTATAAATGTTATTCCTCGTTACATACGTTAGAATTTGCTTGTCTTCAATGACCACATAATATTAATCATCAGGATCATGCAGCCATGATGGAAAAACGTATCTGTACAATCGACGAAGTGAAGTGTATGCATTAGAAGAGTGAAATAAGTTGATTGAATCGAATGACTTGACTGTTGGCGCAATTATATATATAAAAATATGCATGTGACCTCAGATTGCGGTGCATGCTAAGCCTCTTGGAAATCTACTCCGTATTCCATTTTTCCACCGTTAAACTTTTTTTATTTATTCTTTTTTATTTTAAGTTGCTCACCATCGCACCCTACTGTACTTTATACTTTAGCATTATTGGTAGTTCACAATTGTATTAACTAATATTAGTTCAATTAATAATATTTAATAATAACAATGGGCTCGTAATTCGATCCACATACTTTACAAATATTTCCAGATTACTATTTATATTTTCATTTTTTATTTTATTTTTCTTTTATCGTCATCACATTCTAAAATATTCGAATGAGCAGAGAATTTCACCTTTGTAAATGGCATTGGTGTGGCGATCATAAGTGCAAAAGTCTTCATCAATATAGATAAACGAAATCATTTTCTTTTTATTTTTGCAATGTTAGCCATCTTAATGATTATTCTTATTACCATCATTATTGAATAGTTTATTTTACTCAGTTAAAATTAGATTCAAATTTATTTTGTAAAAAGCGATATTAAGCAATATTTTATTTAAAAAGCATGTCTTAAAAAAATAGTCATAGTTTCACTATAACTGTCGTCGCTAGTTATTTAGTATTTTTTAACACTGTTGAAATAAAAAGAAAATAACTTTCCTGTGACGTTAGATAAAAACCTTTGCATCAACGTTTGATCAGTAAGTTGTTAGAAATGCACTTTTCTTTGTTAAACAAAACTCTCCTAGCCGCACGTCTAATAACAAATAGCAATATTAAAACGTCTTACACTGGCAACATACGCATGATATATAACAAGCCTGATCGAACTTCCGCTAAAACAAAAACTCACGCTGAGACTTAAAGACTATCACTTTTGAATCGAAACTTAGTACCGTTTGTTTCTTATATGTACTTCCAAATATTAGCTTTTTCATTATAAGTGAGCATTTAGTCTTTTTACAATTGATTGTAAATACGTTTTCTGTTAACATGAATGAGAAGGCCCATAAATTATTAATGATATAAATTGAAACAAAATAAAAATAGACTTTTTCACATATTTGTTTTTAATGACAATAAAATAAGAAACAGTACAATAATAATAATAATTAATAATAATGCTAATAATATAATAAAAATAATTCAGTAATTATAAATTGCATGTAATATTAGCTAGTTTAATCGAGTAACCTCGTTTTCTTACCCACCAAATTCAGGATAATTATAATCAATATAATAATGTTAATGTTAATAATAAATCCTTAGAGTTATATTTTTTTATCGACATTATCTTTTCTCGTTTAGTTTGCGAAACTCTGAAAAACAAAAATATCGTCTTCACGTTATTGAAAAAACTTTGTTACTAATTTATCATTAGGTATTAATATCCCTTTACAAGAAATATCACTCAACGCTCAAAATGTTCTTGTTTCTCGGGAAAACCATGCAGCCTTCAATCGTCATTTTTTCATTTTATGCGATTAAAAGTGGCTTGGATTTCGGCTTTTTATATATTTTCTTCGTATATATAATATATATATATATATATATAATTCGCATATACCTCTTTCTTTTCTCTGATCAAAAAATCTCATCAGTAAGGTATAAATTGGTGTCGAGTGTAAGTGCGTACGCGACAGTGTATGTGTACATATGTCAGTGTTTCACGAGTAATCGACGTGACAGTTGTTTTATTTTTTAATATACGAAGTGTTCAGCTTCCTATCGTTGCTTTCACATTTTCGTCACACTGTAAGTGTTCTCCTTCTTCGCGGCAGTCGACAGTGAGCAGATTTATTCAACTACCTTCAGCACCTTGCCAATGGCAATTGTTTTATCTATAAAGAAAAGAAGCAAAAAACATATCCATTATACGTTTAACGTACGAAAATGTCATATATTATGTGTATTTGTGCGAAAATAATTAAAAGTCAAATTTTTGTGAATAATTAAATTATCAAACATTAAGTTCTATTTTTTTTTAAACAAGCTATTATATATAAGTTTTGTAAGTACAAAGTAATAAAGTGATTTGATTAGTTACAAAAACAAAAATATATAAAATATTTATGTAATTTTCAGATACAAGAATAAATAATTTGATTATCGAGACAAATAAAAAATTTATAGACATAATTAGATAAAAAATTTTTTTGAAAAATTTAATGGCATCAAAACTTACTTTCATCCCTGAGGGTGAATCTTCCCATCTGAGGAAATAGTTTGAATTTTTCAAGGCAAATAACTCCAGCGCATTCGATTCTCATGATCGCTACTTGATCCTGTTTGACGAACCTCGGTCGCGTTCTACTCTTTTCACCCGTCTTCTTATCCACTAAACAGATCAGAGTTTTTACCCTGACTTCTTCCGCGGCACAATGTATATGCATGACCGCACTGTATCCGGCACAAATGATGCTCTTATGTTCCAAAATGACGACTTGGGCATCGAAAACTTTTCCAGTTTTTATGGGATTATTACTGTCACAGAGTACAAAGCCAGGACTTACGTCTTCTTCTTCAATACCCTTTAATTTAATTTTTACATTCTCCCCAGGACCCACGGATGTCACTTCTTCATCATCCGACCACAGTTGGTCCACTATTACAGCAGTCTTTAATAAAACAAAGAAAGTAGACCATATTACTCATTTGTCAATCAGTATAACAAATTAACTTATTTAATCTATTTTTGAAAAAGTATGTTTAAATTATCTATGTACAACTACAAATTACCTATGCATTATACTCACCTGTACTTACCTATATACTATTGTAGAATATAATTTCGTTTGCATAAATATACAGAGTACAAAAAATAAATTATTTGCTAAATAGTTTAATTTTTTTAATATTTACCCTGTTCGGCATTACAAGAAGAGAGTGTCCTTTTTTAGCTTCACCTGCTTCTACTTTTCCCATAACTACAGTTCCCATATCCTTGTATTTATCAACGATGGGCATTATAAATGGTCCATTACTCTTACGATTGAGAGAAGGAAGGGAATCTATGAAAGGTATGAAAGGTGGACCCTTGTACCAACTACATAAACTCTCAGGAATGGCATCTTTCAAACCTATTCCAAGCTGTCCAGATACAGGCATAAATGTGAGATCTTTTGCTGGATTAAACCCAAGCTTACGGAGGTAGGGTAATATTTTGTCTCTGAAAGAAAAGAATCAATCATTAGTAATATTTTGATTAGTTATCGAACTTAATGCTAAAATATCGATTACAATCAAATTTCATATTAAATCTTCAATAAATATTTTAAATCAATTAGTAAGAATTCTTGTAGAATAATATGCATTACAGCATAAATATAGCTAAAAGATTTAAACATAGATACATTCTGGTATAATTTATAAGTTATTATAAATTCAATTGTACTATCAAATACAATTAAAATTAATTTTACTAACAGATTACAGCTCTAATTAGAAAAAACGCGATTTTACGAATTTACGTTTTAGGTTAAGTTGTGTATATTCACGCGCACGTGTAAAAATATTTTTTCTTACTTGTTAAAAATCTAAACTGCATACTTATACAACTGACCTCTTTACTTTACCAGTTGAATCATTTCACAAAATTGTATAGTTCATTAATTACCTGCATTCGTTGTATCTCGTCTCATCCCATTCCACAGTGGGGTCATCCATCTTATTGACCAAGACTACCAAATGCTTGACGCCTGCAGTCTTGGCAAGCATAGCATGCTCCCTCGTCTGGCCGCCCCTGTCAAAGCCAGTTTCAAACTCCCCTTTTCTGGCTGATATGACGAGAACGGCGAGATCGGCTTGAGCTGCGCCATTGATCATATTCGGTACAAAACTCTTATGTCCTGGTGCATCTAGTATCGTAAAGTGTTTTCTTTCAGTCTCGAAATACGCTCGACCGACTTCTACGGTTTTTCCCTTCTCTCGTTCTTCCTGATTAGTATCGAGAGCCCAACTTAAGTACCATGTCTCTCTGCTTCGTTCCTTGGCCTCTCTCTCGTATTTCTCGAGCGTTCTCTTATCGACCATCCCTGTCAGGGCCATTATTTGACCACCAATAGTTGATTTGCCAGCATCTGTAGACATAAGTTAAGTAAAAAACTTTTACTTATATTTACCAAATCTACTCACTTTTGTACATCGTGAGAAATTTTTTGTTAAAAATTATAAATTCATTATACTTTGCTTACCTACATGCCCAATGAAAACAACATTTACATGCTCCTTTTTACTTTTTGTGTCTTCTGCAACTTTTACGATCTTCTTCTTTGGCACCTTAACTACCATTTCTTCGTCTTCTTCAATATCACCTTCAGCCTAAAATGCATTATAAATGTTAAAAAAAGCAAAAGCTTTAATTGAATAAAATAAAAATATTTTAAATGCTGGTGCATAATAAAAATTTGATTTTCAATCATTGAAATAATACAAAGATTCCAAAAGCATAGTTTTATGATTAAAGTTATAAAAATACAATTTTAAACTCTTTATTAGCATGAAATGAAAAATTTTTTTTCGATTAATTAAAAATGGTAGTGTTAATTTAACTTAAATAACTTGACAAATGCTAAATTTTTTTTAGAAAATTAAACCTGTTTTTTAAGGACTATAAATTTTAAAAATAATTATAACCTCAAGTATGATTGTAGTAATATAAATAACCATGTAACATATGCTACATAAAAACTCAAAGTCATCTTTTACCTCTTCATTTTCAGGAGTTAAAAGTGGATCTCCATCTACTGCTGCTTCTTCCCACGAATCTGCAGGTTGGTGTTCAGGGCTGGCATTCATAGATTCAGCATTTGGGATATTTGGAGGTGGCGCTCCCCCACCGGCTGGTGGATCTTCATCCCTTGATACAACCGGATCAGGTGGAACAGTTGGTGTGTCCGTATCTATACATAGTACGATTAATATAATTTAACAAGATGAAAATTAGGAATACGAACCATTTATCATTCAGCTAATTATATAGCAAATATGAAACAAACATTTCTTTATTATTACAATTGTCACAATACATGCTACATATACATTCATATACGAGTATACAAAATAAACTTTTTAATCATATTTAACCAAGCAACATAAAATTTTCTAACTATTTATGCTTTAAACTAATGAATTTGGCACACAAATTCACATACAAAAGTGCTATTACGAAATTTAAAAAGCCATGTGAAACTATTTAAATTTATTTAAGAAATTTTCAATTATAATGCATTTATACCAGAAATGCAAAGTAAAAATTAAAAATAATAAAATTTACAGTAAACATGAAATAACAAACAATAAAATTGCAGAGTAAAAAATATGATTTTGCTTCGCAGCAGTAAACAGAAGATACACAAGATTTCCAATCTATCAAAGTGAAAGCTTGCTAAAACATACAAATAACAAGACCAATTATTTTTGATCTTTGCATTTGACTATAAAATAAATTTTAATAAATTTCAAATGCACGAACTGAAGGCAGCCTCATTACCACATCGAACAAGTATCCATTTAGTAAGTAGATAACATTAACAAGAACAAACTTGAAATCTCCGGTTAACTTGGAAAACATAGATCCTGGTGTAGCACAGTACACAGACAGAGAGAAAGAGTGAATATGGATATAAAAAAAAAACGACACACGTATAGACTCGAGTAGTCTGAAATTGATAAGGGGAGAGAACCGCAACGGCCGCGTTTTGCGAAATTGCTAGCGTGCTGCTCCGAAATTTCTCGCCTAAAAAATCTCGTAGTCGGATAAGAAAAATGAGTACGTTTAACGGGGAGCTCGCAAATGTGAAAGAAAAACTAAAAGAAAAAGGAAATTGTGACCAATTCACGCCGGAACGAGCATCGCAGGTCGTGCAAAGTAAATAGGCGACATTCCTATAACCCTAAAAATTTTTCCAGCCACCCAGTAATTCCACGATCAAGGAATTCGGGGAGTCACTCCAGTGGCGTAGACTTCTGTCTGGCGATTACGAAAAAAAATCTCGCACCAGGAGGGAAACGTTCGCCGAACAATATGTTACCTTTCTAAGAGCGCGAATCGTAGTAAAAGTCGTAGAAAGCGTAAAACGTGAAGTAGAGACGGAGCATACGAGCCGATGCACACCGCGGAGCATCCATCGAGGAAAAACGTGCTTCGAGGTGGGAAAAAATTTGAAAGAAAAAAAAAGGAGAATAATTCGTGCGGACACAAGGGGGGAGTGAGCGAAGGTAGCTAGAGGGACATGCCCCTCGTGCAGGAGGCACATTCGAGACGAGAGCTCATTAAAATAAGGGCTAAAAAATTAAAAAACGCCAGGCTAGGGCCTACATAAGAGACATTAAGAAAAAGTGAGAAAAAGGCCAAAAGCTTTTCGTCAACGACGAGCTTAAATCGTCTTATTGAGAAAACTAACCGTGATGAGTCTCAGGTGGCATGGAGGTGATTGCCGTAGCCGTGGCGGCGTTAACGGCAGCTAATGGTGCAGAGGCTGCAGCGGCTGCGGGCGACGGCGGCGGCAGCGGCGGGGGCGGTGAGTCGACGCGGGGCTCCGCTGCCGCCTCGCAGGCCGTCGTCGTCGTCGTCGTCACCGTAGCCGCGGCGGTCTGCTGCTGCTGCTCTAGCTGCTCGTCAAGGACCGAGGGCGGCACGGCAGCGGCGGCGGCGGCAACGGCAACGGCGGCAGCAGCAGCCGGCGACGAATTGATGCAGAACGAAGGCACGAATTCCGCCGCGTTGACGTTCAGCGTGGAGAACTTACTCTCGACGGACTTGTCCAGGGCGGCCTCGCCGTTGCTGTCCGCCTGCTGTTCCCACGAGTCCGGCGCTACGCTGTTCGCCATGATTTCTCCTCTCTCTCTCCGTGATGTGCGTGGTGTCTAGCCCGTGCAGTGCCGTTGGCGAGCGAGCGCGTGTCCCTCCGTGTCTCGGCCTAAAGTCTCTCTATCTCTCTCTCCCTCTTCTCTTTCCTTCCTCCTTGTTCTTCTCTCCTCCTTTTCTGCCGTATAAAGGCCGTGCGCGCTCGCGCCACACAGAGACTACACACACGCACGCGGTCGCACACGTTCGCACACGTTCGCACACTGGCCAGCTCTCCAAGACGAGGGATGGCGTGTCGCGCTGCTGCTGCTGCTGCTGCTGCTTTGCCTCTCTCTCTCTCTCACGCTCTCTGCATGAGCTGTTGCTGCTGCTGCTCAGCCGTTCGGGACCCACAGGCGCACGTAGTGCCACGAGAGCGAACGAGACGGATTGGTAAGAAAACCGTAGGGGATAGGCTGCAGGCGAGCGAACGGGGAACGTGTCTTGCACTCTCTCTCTCTCCGCGCGGAACACGGCTTCCTCGACGCGGCAGCGCGCCTTGTACCGTTAATACTGGCCCAGTGCAGAGGCAGCACACGCGCGCACGCAGCCGGCGCTTGACCCACAATAGGGGGGACAGGAGTCAGGACAGGCGCGGATTTCACACACTCTCTCGCCCGTCGTGCTGCTGCAGATCGCGAACAACTCTATTGTCCAGTTCGCGCGGATGAAAAAAAAAAGGAGCCTGCACTCCGCAGAGGTTCGGTTGGCTGGCTAAGCGCGCACACCGCCTGCGCGGTATATTTCCAATCGGAACTAACTTATTGCGAGCAGCGTGTTAACAAGCGAGATCTCTCGAAAAAACTCTCCTCGGGACTCGGGTGTCCGGTGTGCGCGCGCGTGTGTACAAGTACAACATGCAGCACGACTAACACGAGAAGAGAGTAAGTATATGTGTTGTCCCACACGCGCGTGCAGGCCGCAGGGGAAGGAAAAGAAATGAGAGAGGAGAGAGAAAGATCGGCGCTCGCAGCTCTCTTGGGTCCGCGTGTGGCCCCCGTGGTCTCAAACCGTGATTCGTGCGTCTCTGTTGGTAATGCCGTATATGATATGAGAAATTGAGAATGCTGAAAAGAGCCTGAGCGCGCGCATCTACACACGCACACACCACGGGTAAATATTGGTTATATTCAAGCCTTGGAGAGACAAGTGTACAGAAGAGGATCTGCGCACGCGCGCAGCCTGGTGTGCGTTTAGCGCAGTGTGGCTCTCTCTCTCTCTCTCTCTCTCTCTCTCTCTCTCTCTCTGCTTATAGCCTCGCTCTGCTGCTACTGTGAAAGTCCGCCGGAAACTGCGCTGGTCAGAGCAGGGAAGTGGCTGGCTTTTCTCGCATATATACGCACGTTGCGCTTGTGGCGTTACAGGTTTGCCGTACAATTGAGCGCCGGCTTGCGCGTCCATGCGTTTTTATTTCAAACCTCAAACCGACGATGTACTGACTGCTGTCTGGTGTGCAGTTATATGCTGGTTTCTTCTTTCTTCCCGACTGCACCCAAGATTGGTGTGAAGACGCATTCGACTTAGGCGCCTACCTATTATTCCTATACTTTGCTCCGAAATATAGAATGGATTTTCCATATAGAAAAGTAAAATGATTTCAATGTTGATTATTATGAGTTATGACATATATCGACTGATGTCATGTACGGTTAGCCCAATCAATTGGTTATCACGAAAGAATGATTATTTTTTTATGAAATTAATACTTTAGCAAGAATGAAATATCTACGCATGGTCGGGTACACGGTCGTTCAATTGTATAACGAGCTGCATCTATGCCTGCAAGGCTTTTTCACAATAACACGATAAATTCTCCCCCTCTTAACATTTTGAATAAAGATATTCAACTAAATTCAAACTGAGATTCACTATATACATGACAGAATTAATAAGTCATAGCGGGGTATAACAGAATCTGTAGAATTAATAAGTCATAGCGGGATATAACAATCTGTAGAATCGATGACACACAATATTAAGAACAATATCAATGAGCATTGGGGAAAACCACTTAGTACAGACTACAGAATAGAGAATATAGGTACAGACTATACGGTGACCGGCGATTACCGAGGCCACGCACCCGCATGGTCTTGGTTCTGGCAGCGCTCGATCTTCGTGGCTCCCATGTGCGCTAACCACATTACTGAAATTTTTTTTAAATTTCGTTATTAAGTATTTTTCTTTTCTTTTCCGTAACTGTTGCAACCTTGGATCGGCTGTAAAGAAAAAGAAATTTTTATCATTGAGAATTTTTTTTTTTGAATGGATTGCACATGCTTGCGCTATATTAACCAACGTAAAGCAATGGGTTATTCTTATTATAAATATAGCTGTTCAAATTTCGTATTACTTACGTTTATTCTATAACTGATTTATTTTAAGTCTTTTAGCTATGGTTCGGAGGTGATATACAATGTACTGTGTAGTATAATTTTTTACATTTAATTACATCTCGATCTTATTAAATTATTTTAAAACTAAATAAACGCTGCGTTTAATTATTATCAACAAATATATAAGTTATATAGTATTTAAAATTAAGGGCACACCTACGTCAACCTACTTTTAGTTATAAAAAAGTTTAACAATTTAAGTATAAACTATATAAATAATAATTATGAAATGTTAACGTTCGTTTATTAGGCGTCTTCTATTATTATTGTTACAAATTAATGAAATTCTGAGTGCTGATAAATTTTTGTTAACTATATAAGTGTTAAAATAAGTTTTAACATAATATAAAAAAAATATTATGAATATATATTTCTTGCATTATAAACGTATTTCGAATGGATCAATTCAACAATTTTTATTACATAATTTAATATTATTTTTTTTAAATTATAGAGGAGTACTTATATTGGCAATGAAAATGTTTTAATCAATTTTGGAAACATACAGTGATTCTTCAATTTGAATATAAGTTACATTTACCGCCGCTCAGGTAATGCAGCAGTTACTGTCCAAGTGGGCATATATACCTCTCTCTTTTCCTGTGTTAAAATTACCACGTGTATACGTGCACGTAGATAAGTTCTGCACAGCGCACAGTAGGTATAGGATTGAGGCAAAGGTGTGCATGCGTGGCAATGAGTAACGCCAAGGCAGGCATTACCGTATTATGTGCCCGCATGTGCTTCTGACGCAGAGATGCTATATGTATACACGAGTGTAAAGAAACGCTGTGGAGAACGAGGTCGTGAAAAATCCTCGAGGACACATGAAAAGTCACTACTACTTAATTTTTTAAATAATTATTTCTTCGTAACGCATGAGTATGATGTTGATTATACTGTATAATTCAGGATGCTGGAAAGAGTACCCTATACCGCAGTGCCTATATAGTATATACGAGTCGCAAGGACTAATGAGGGGTTTTTCGATTTGCGATAGCCCTTCCATGCGACCGACTACAGAGTCTAATTTTTTTTATTTCTATCGACAGCAATACGCTGACTATCACACATCACACATGGCTCAATTAGCACAATTACCTGAAGATGGTAATATAACTTATTCGATGCTAAGGAGATGAAAAAAAGGACCTCAATCTGGAACACTGTATTTTTAACTGAAAATCTTAATTTCTCTAATTGCTGTGTAGCTATTAACAAACTTTACATAACAATTTAGTCAGCTGGAAATAATTGTTAAACTTTTATTATCTTATTGGTTTAAATTTTGATTGCGTTTGAGTAAATTTGGACGAAATGCGGTTCGAGCAGGTTTTATCCGGACTCATCCAAAACAATCCAGATCCTTGAACTTATCCAGATAAAACTGCTTGTAGAAAGCGGACCTATGCAATCTTGTCTGAATTTTGGATCGAATTATAATCCAGGCACGTCCGAATTAGTTCAAAAATGTATTAGTATATAATTGCATGTATAAGGTGCATAGGTTTGATTTAAAAGGATCAGTCTTTTGGCACTAATTTCCATCAAATACCTGTACACAAGAATAGAAAAACTGTTTGAAATGGAATTAAATATTGTATTGATTATGTATAAGCATATAAAATTGACTAGTTCCTATATATAGTTCTTATAATCTTTTCTATTATACCAACTCATGATTTCTTATATGCACTGTTTTCAATATCTGTATAGTTATTAAAAATTATAGAAGTATAATTTCTATTTTTATGCATTTTACAATTTAGAAAAACCAATTGCTTTTATTCTAATTTCTTAATTTCGTAAATGCAACAAAACATAACTACTCATACTTTCTGATAGAAAAAAAGATCATTTCTATCGAGTACTATTACGGACGACTAAAAAAGTAAATTTAACATTTGCCACGTATCGACGTATCATTTGCAAAGTGCAAGATTTCATCAATGGGCATAGTAGAATTGACGAGACAGTCGGTAAGACGAATTCCAAACTGAACACTCGTAACTACGTACGATTGCGATACCATTTCCTCGAATCGCCAGCAGATAGTGCGAGCACGATTCAAAATCGAACGACGTCATCATGGCACATGGCCGACATGGATCGTGGGGAACAAGCTGATAAATAAATCGTAATAGAGCATAATGAAACATATTAAGAACATGAGCTGATTTGGACACTATATAACCCCCACCAGCACGTTTATCCTTTACGATCCGCGCAAACACATTCATTTTTCATCATCGATCTCATGTCGTAACAGTGAGAAACATGCTGAACTTTTCGGAGTCGGGAAAGCACACAGTTTAGAAAAACTTAACCTGACCACGTAAGCTGCTTTTTATAATTGAGAAAGAATCACGTGAATTAATATATACGGTAAAAGCTTGTTCAATAAAACGGTTCGTTGGAATTTTTTCGTATCTCGTGCGACAATCCATAAGAACATGGTAAATCTATATTGAAATTTTGTCGGCAATAGTATATACATGTTATTGCCATTTAAAGTGTCAAATCATCCTGCTTTAATTAAAGCAACGCTTGGCGAATAAATGAATTATCTAATTTCTAGATAACAAACGCAGTTATGAGGTTCAACTGCATGAGCAGATTACCCGCAACTTGCAGTTCCATCAAAATGTTTTCGGCGCACAACAGCACAGGTTCGTACGTTTTTTATACTTAATACACATCTGCTTCTTCTTGTCCTTATACGTATAGTTACGTTAACAACAGCTTCCAGTTAAGCAGAAAAGCTTACATGTCAAGCTGACACGTGTCTTTTAAAAAATTAAAAAAATTTAATTGTCTGTATCGAAAATATTTCTGCCAAAGTAAGTTATGCGACACTATTCGTATATACTGAAAAATATGTTTTGTGTAAAATAGTTAATATGGGTATTTAAAACTGAACAAACAAATCAAAATTTCTTGATAAATATATACATATATTCTTCCAAGGAAATGGTTGAAATTACTTGCAATTTATTCAAATTGTTAAAATAATATCACAAAAAATAGATGTTTGATAATATCTAAAAACCTACAAATTTTCTCAAATATCTGTTGATTCCCACTTTTATTTTAAACCTTAAGGAAAATGCTTGAACAATATTAAAAATTATCAATACATTTATTACTATCTGCAATAACTAAAATAAATATAACTTTTTCAGCTTCCAAAGCTTCAGCTAAAGAAAGCGACGTTTTAATTAAAGATGTAAGTTGGAGATTTATTTAAAAAACAAAAAAGATTGATGCAGTTAAATTGTAAAATTCTGTAACCATTATGTAAATAGGAAGGAAGCAGTGGCGTGATTGTATTAAATCGCCCGAAAGCTTTAAATGCTTTAAATTTATCAATGGTACAAAAGATTTATCCAGTTCTCAAAGAATGGGAATCAAAAAAAAAATTGGTCATAATAAAAGGATCTGGGGAGAAAGCCTTTTGTGCTGGTGGAGATGTCAAGTCAGTGGTCATGGCTCTAAGTAAACCTGATGGTGATAAAGTTGGAAAAGACTTTTTTAGAGCTGAATACACGTATGTTACAGTTAAAAATTTTGTTTTAAAATTGCTTTACTATCTTTAATTAATTTTAGAAATATTTCACGAACTTCACGAAGTTATTAAGTGTGTTAGCATCATTGCCGCATATATTACAATATAAAAATACTTGGAATAAATTTCAGTCTAAATCATCTTATTGGCACTTATAAAAAACCATACATTTCCTTAATGAATGGTATAACTATGGGAGGAGGTGTTGGTCTAGCTGTTCATGGCAAATACAGAATAGCAACTGAGAAGACCGTACTTGCTATGCCAGAAACAGCCATAGGTTTGTTTCCCGATGTAGGCGGTACTTACTTTTTATCGAGACTGAAAGGAAAACTTGGGTTGTATTTAGGATTAACTGGATATCGATTGCAGGGTAAAATATTTTTTTCTTATTCCACTGAATATTTAATAAACATAATAATTTATCAATTTTCTTCTTTGAAGGCGTTGATGTTTTACTTGCTGGAATCGCAACTCACTATGTTTCTTCTGATAAGCTTGAGGCTGTAACTCAAGAATTGCTTTCGGATAATTCTAATATAGATGCAATTCTTAAACAATACCTCCCAGAAAATGTAAAGCAAGAATTTAGTTTAAAGCCCCACCTAACATCAATAAACGAATGTTTTTCTGCTGCAACAGTAGAAGATATTATTGCAAGGTAATCTAAGATATAATATTTTACAATGAAATAGTTGTCACAATTTAATATGTTATTTGATAATAGACTTGAAGCAAATAAATCCGAATGGGCGCAAAGCACTGCAGAAACGCTAAATAAAGTATCTCCAACGGCACTTAAGGTGACGAAAAAAGCTATTGAAGAAGGTAGTAAAAAAAGTTTAGCAGAATGTTTAGAAATGGAATTTAGATTGGCTTGCGCGAGTTTAAATAAAAGCAGTGACTTTGCTGAAGGTAATTTTGTCTTTTTATTCATTTTTAATTTTTTTCTCGAAAATGCTAATTTAATTGCTACTTAATATTTAGGAGTAAGAGCACTGTTAATAGATAAGGATCAAAAACCAGTGTGGAACCCTAAAACACTGAAAGATGTCTCAAATGCCTACATTGAGAAAAGATTTTCACCATTGCCAGCTCAGAACGAATTAATACTTTCGAAGTTGTAAACGTTAAATGTTGTAAAATATATTTTATATTTTTTTAAAGTCTGTTTGAACTTAGCGTTTTTGTCTTACTCCCTCTCTGCATCATTAAATAATAAAAAAAAATTCTACAATTAACTTGATTGTCAGATGTATAAATTAAATGCTTCTAGTATAAAAACATTGTTTTTATTCATGAAAAATGAACCAAGAAAATAATGCACGTTAAGTACCTTACAACTATTGCAGATGCACAAAGAACATGTCAGTCATTACTGAGTAAACCAATCACACAATCAACATGAAGCATCAGTGGTCTTTTTACAATAAACTTACTAGTTCGTGTACTCGTTCGCATATTCGCTTGTTCAAAATAACAATTAAAAAAATTTGCTAAAAAATAAAATCTCTCACATGGAGAAGATATAGTTTGTGGCATAATTAGAAATTACAGATGATAGTTTACCTATCTTTGGAATATTTTATTTTCAATGAGTTAATAGCAATAAAAAAAAATTAATTTAGCTACTTTTTTAAATACTTTGACTATAATTTTTACTACAACCAAAATCCCAATAATTTTGGCTACCACCCCAAAAAGCAGATTTCATTATTTGCTATATGATTGCAATAAATTAATGTTGATATACTTCACAATATTGAACAACTTTTAATATCAGCTAGATATTTGTTAAAAATATGTAAGAATTTTAACCAAAATTAACATGGTTACAAATATACGCAAATTTAAAATGATAAAAATTTCATTTTGTTATAATGGACCAGTAAATTTACAAATAGTTTGAAACGCGTACAACCTGCTCTATAGCACATGTAAAGAAATAAGCTGTAAAGATGTCTGAACTTCTTAAATAATTACTTTATTAGTGATTTCATTATCAAAATGTTTCAACCATTCCTCAGTATGTCACTGTACTCATTAAAGTAGACTTTAGAGAATAAAAATTTCCAAGAATTCTATAGAATTCGTTTTCATTATAGAGAAGTATGCTGTCTTGTAGCAGCTTTAATACTACAGGAATCAATTTTATAATTATAGCTAATTATCATCATACACAACGTTCCTGCCTTGTGTTTTGAATTCACTGAAACCCTCACCTATTATTTATTTATAATTCATTTTTTTTTTTCATAAAAATTAAATTTATCCTGTTGTACTAATGCCAATATGCAGAATGAACCAGAGTTTAGAAATTATGAGTTACTGGGGAGTTGAAGTGTTCAGATTTTAATTACGTGCATTCAGTCAATGTATTGTGCAAGCCAGCGAAAACCTTCGCCATAGCCTTGCCTCTTCAATACCGAGCACATGTACAGTTCCAATGGGCGTCCTGGAATATCACTGCGTGGAATCTTACCCTAAAAGAAGATAAAGACGAAAGTAGTATTTATAAACTCGTTCATATTAATTGAAAATAAGAGCTTAGCGCTTTAAATATTTTAATACCTTTCCAGTCGTTTGTCCAAATAAATTGAAGAAATTCCTAAGTTCATCTTCAGATGATGCACCAGGCACATCAATTTTGTTACCAAGAACAAGCACCGGACATGCACTCAATTGTTCATCGGTCAGGAGGGCATCCAATTCCGCTCTAGATTCTGGTAACCGTGTTCTATCACTGGCATCTACTAAAAACACTATTGCGTCAACTGCTGGGAAGTAATCTTTCCAGACTCTCCGTGCTATTGTAAATAAAATAAATGATTAATTTTTTTGTTAAAGTATGATCTAACTAAACTAATGACTCAATACATACCTTGAGTATGACCACCAAGATCAAAGGTGGTAAACCTCATGTTACCAATAGATAATTCTTCTGACGCTGTAGCAAAAGAAATCAGTTTTTTTAAAACAATCAATATTTACAGAATATTTATAATAAAAATATGAATTGATATTTATTAAATAAGAGATTAAAAACAATTTTAACTAATACAATAAAGTAAAAGAAATATTAGGTTATCAAAAGTAGTTTTAATATTCGGTAATTCGATCAAGATACGAAAGAACAAGATATTTCCAAGTTAAAATCATATTAAAATACAAACTACAAGATAAAAAATAATCACCGATTATTTTTTATCTTATTTTTATCTTATTTTTTATCAAAATATATTAATAATTTATTTATCTAATACTGTTCATAAAAATAACATATGTCAATAAAAAGGTGCCATCTTCCATAAAACAAAAGTGGTTTTATAAAACCACATTGTTTAAAATATAAAAATTTAATATTTTAAGTAAATTAGAAAATTATTAACATTCTAATGGTTAAGAACCAAAATTTAATACATTAATTTAACAAATAGCTTCCTTTATTCATTAGAGATTTGAATAATACATTTCGAACTTTTTTTTCAAGTTTTTAGCTTTAAACAATTTAGCCACATAAATAAAATAATCAAACTATTTAGTATTTAAAACATGCATAGTTTCATATAATTTTTATATTAAAAAATCTGAATAACTACTAAATATCAACATCATTGTTAATAAGTACTAAGAGTAAACAAAAATGGTTAGTATAAAAGTTAGTTACTTGGATGCAATGTGGGTACGTGTTGTGCGAGTCGATCATCTTTAAGCATGTGAAGTAACGTTGTTTTGCCAGCATTATCCAATCCAAGAAATAGCAGCTTTCCGCTTTTCTTCCAGAGTCCTGAAAAGCAAAGAACACAAACATCATGCATATGTTTATAAATTTACTTACTCGGTGTAGAAACTTCTACAGGATCTAATAGATTCTCAGTAATGGCTGCATTTATTAGTGAATAGCGACCAGAATGGGATAGGCCAAGAATAGCAAATCTTCCACGACAAATGGGCACATAGAAACCTATAGAACTTAGATAGTTAAAGAACTGGGCTATGCAAAGATATCACTATTTCATTTTCATTAGATTTATTTAATAAATAAATAAAGAAATGTAAGATAAGGTTTTTCAGTAAAAAGTTAAGCATTATTTTTGCTATTTCAAAGTGCTTAAAATCATTACTTAGTAAGCAAAATAAAATAAATGATACTGTAAAAGATCTTAATGATATTATGATAAAAATTGTGTACACATATATACCTGAATATCATACAAGTGAATTTTGAAACTAATTGTCCTACAATATTGTCACAGATGTAACTGATAGACTTTATCTTTATACATTGATTTTGTAGATTAATGGAAATACCTTTAATCTTCATTTTGTATGTGCAAATTTCATATAAAAAAATATCTAATTCGTTTAGAATTGAAAAGAAAATCCTAACGTTGAGAAAGGTCGTTCTATTGTTAACATATATACTAACACGCAAAAGAAAAGACAGAAAAAACAAATTACGCGCAGCTTTGCAAATCGCATATTCGTGGTAAGAAGATACCTCAGCAATGATTAAACAATAGATAGAAAACGGTATTAAAAAGTAGTCACTTACCAAGGTAGCCCAAAACCCCGGTGAACCAGTCCCAAATGAACATGTTCCAGGTTCGGCTGCGCGCGCGTGATGTGCTCGAGTGCTCGTGTCCCCGCTGCTACTGAAAAACCACTCTGGTCTCCCTCTTTCTATCACTGATGACTCTGCAACAAAGACACTTCGTCGTAGAGAACAGGCTACTGCTTTATTATTCGCGTGCATGCACCGAACGAGGCGAGAGACGGAGACAGACAGACGGAGCCAGACACACGACTCACGAGCAAAAGAGAGCAGGAAATCTCTAGCTGTTTCAATGTATCGGATCTGACGCTATTACACGTTAGAAGCTATCAGCAGCAGCATACTTAAGTAGTAGTACGGGACAGCATGATTTTTCCCTATGAAGTGGCGCACACACGTGTGACGTCTGCGTATGTGCGAACACCCGCGAAAAAGTACGAGCTATTAAACAATTAAACGGTATATAGCGATCGTTCATGATACATGCACGCGCGCTGATATGGCTTATTTTTGCGAATCCCTCGTTTACAAAAGCAGTGACTATTTCGAGTCGCGAGCTGTCTGGCTATTTTCGACACCGAGCTATCGATGTTAATAGGAAATCAAAGTGTAATTGTACATGTTATTGGTTGTAGACGTAGCCACAAATTTTACAATACTGCTGGCACTTTAAACAACACGCTTGCGATGTTTTTCCTTCTTTCTCTGATTAACGCTGAAAGACGCTCAATGAGACTGCAACAATCGACGAACTCGGATTCTTATGACCGAAGCTTGTTTACATAAATGAAACTGTTGTTATTGAATGATTGAAACGACTAAACAAGTGTGGAAGAATGAATTATATCCTTGTGAGCTGTGACGTCAAACACGTAGTGTAAATGAAATTTGAAGATGTACGTGAGACGATTAATGTTTTTAATGTTTTCCGCACGGTACACACCAAAACTTTCTGTAGGAAAGCTGATTTCCTCCTTCTCACTTAAGTAATGCTTAAATATCGTAACGAAAACGGAGTGAAAAATAATGTTACAGGTCGGAGAAAATGCCCCTACTTCTTTTCTCTTTGCCCCTCTCCTTCACCTACCTGGTATTTTAATTGCCTTTTAATACATACCAGCCAACGAAGAAATCGTCAAGCTATTATAAAATGTTTCCGAGTATTTTTTTTATTACATTCTCTACGTGTAACAAGCAAACTTTGTTTACACCAATGAAAACTATAACATTACTATAGGAGACTTCGATATCTCAAAATACCAATGCAGAACCCACATAATTTAACCTCAATTCATTTTTTAACTTTGACAGAAAACTGTTCCTTTACAATTACCCAGAGCTTTACCAGCATTGACTAACTTACGAAAAAAACGGGAAAGTTTATTTCACTTCTGAGCAAGTATGAGAAATAGCAAGTGTTAAAAAGGAGCAGAGAGAAGTAAGAGGGAAAGAGACAGAGCTGCTGCTGAGCTCCAAAAATAATACAACATACACGTCGCCGTCGTCTCGTCTCTCGCGCGCGCCTGCACTTTGGGAAGGTTACGCCCGATGTGTCTCCTCTAATGTCTACCAGCCGGCAAAAACTGGCGTTCAGGATGAACTCTCGACGAAGAGGGTTAGAATGTCACTCCGTATACAACGTACCCGACGTGATTAGGCGGCGAGCGACGGTCCAGGAGGAAAGCGCGAAAAAACGATTTATTTTCCTCCGGAGCTTAGCTGCGGCGCGCGATCTTACACACACACACATACGCACACACGCACTCTGTCGTTGGCTCAGCCTGAGTCGGCTGGCAGTTGGCACGATATGCTGAGTGCTGACGTATACTTCCGTCGGCCATATTGGCGATGGATATATGTATAATATTCTGCATGCGCGCAGCGCCAAGCGCGGTCTATAGTCTATACCTGTGCAGTATACCTATATTAGTATAATTTTGTGCTGCATCATAACGGCGCGAATTTTTGGTCTTCCCTCTTCTTTTTTACTTTCGGAGCAAGCAGGTTTTCGTCGGTGGACGGTGACGCAATTTACGAAAACCTACGTTTCACCATGAAATATGTAACTCGTATTTGACAAAATTATAAATCGTACTTTATGTTATCGGCTCCTCATTGGTCATACTACAATATATAATTTATTGTCTCAATTATTTACGTAAATTGATGAAAATTTAATTAATTATATTTTTTCAACTATCTTCGAAATTTTATAAACTATTTATTTAATTTATTATCTATATTATTATTAGAAGAATAAACTATTAAATTATTATTGATAATACTTTTAAGAAGATGAAACTCAAAGAAATTAAACGATCGACTACAAAGTTTATTTTATGCAACTTTCGTTATTGAAATAGGTTTATGCACAACTTTAAAAGCTACTGTATTAAAAAATTTAAATATTAAATTAGCAATAGCATAACTGACGCTATATACAATATCGTATCTCACATAATAAAATTAAATTATCTTAAATATATTTAATTGCAAGTTTCAAACCGTTATTAAAAAAATTTTTGTATGAAAATGTTACGATTTCAGCATCATAATATCGTTTTGTCAGTGTAGTTTTATACTAAAAGAAAAAGTTTTTGCGAGATAAATTTAACCTAAATAGATATTTTTAAAATAATTTCGCAAATACTTATTTAATATTATTTAATACTAGAAACCATATTAAATTTGCAGTTTACATTTCTAAAATTTTGTACGAACCAACCTTTGTGAACTTTTGGTGCAAAATGTATAAGGATTGTTGACGAGGAACGAAATAATTACTTGCTTGTCATTTTCCATTTTCGGAATTATTTGATTAAATACTAAGTCGGAAAAAATTTAGTAACATACTGTCATTGACATGTCATCTTATCTCAAATCGAATAAGCTAAAAGAATAGGTATGCTAATATATAAATATGCTATGAGAAATAGCAAAAGTAGTAAAAATTGGCCTATGACAGTCACGCAGTCACCGATTCCAAACCATAAATGTACCAGAATTAACCGTCATTTTCATTTTGACCACCACAGTCTGAAGTTGTCGAGAAGCAGTCGAGAAAGCGATGCCTCCCATTTGGTCGCCAATTTTCAACGTGATCAAATACACATCGCATGGTACCTAATCGAATTCAATTCACTCGCGCAATAGTGTAATCCTGGCGCAAGTAAGGAGCGGTATCGATCCTTGAGCTAATGAGAAGTGAAAAATTAATAATTCGTTTTTATCCGTATTATTCTCCAGTTTTTTGAGAAGAAAATATAGTGTCAATTAATTAATAAGTGAAAAGGAAGAAAACGGAAACGCGTTACCAAATGGTCGTCGAGTACGCGGTAGTGCCATCGGTGCGCGCTATACCGCATTGCGGCCACCTTCAGGACGCTATGATGTTTGGTTAAAGTGTAGCGGTGGGGGCGAGAGCAGTGTGAGCGCGACACACCGACACACGGCGTTGTTTCCTCTCTCGGTCCGTGTCGGCGTTTTGTTCCATCTCTCTCGTGTGAAGGAGAACAACCTCGTCTGGACTCTCGGCGAGAGGACGAGGTTTTCGGCATCTTGCCCTCCAGCGTGTGTGTGCGCCCCCGTCGGCCAAGATGCTGTCGCTCGGCCCGAAGAAGGACGGTGGACCGAATCTGAAATTCTTCGATTCCCCGGAGGTGCTCGCCCAGCTCGACTCGGTCAAGCAGTGGCTCCTGAAAAACGCCAAGAAGGTGAGCGTGTGCGTGCGTTTGAGCGCGATCAACCCGGCGTCGCGCTGTGAGGCCGCCAAGCCAGGAAAACCGCCTGCTATCCGAGCATTACTTCGTGGCTTTTCAGTGAAAATTCGATGCTCGCTTGGTTTTTTGCGGTGACAAGATTATCACGGGCTTGGCCAGATCGTACGGGCGATTTAGCCGAGCGGTTTTTCGATCCGAGCATAACCTATACTACGCCGCCTTTTCGTATGTGAGACAACTACACACCGACGATTGTAACGTTCGGTTTGCAAGAACGTCAATTGAAGAATGTTGCTAAATGTCATGTTTGTGGAGTTGTGAAATTTGGAGTTCATGGTGTACATTGTACTTTAATTGTTCAATGCCACTGTTATGGATGTTCTTTTTTTTTTTTAATTTTTATGAATTAATATTTCAATAGTAATGTTTATGCAGAAATTATTATTGTGTATTTGTGTTAATTCAGTTTTCGAAAATTGAATTTAAACAATTTTATGTTGATTTCAATCCAAATTTATTTATTATATTTCTACTATTTATTTGAAAACAAACCTCAAGTCAGTATTAAAACAAGCTGATAAAAGCTATTTAATTTAAAAGAATAATTATGTTTGAATCCAAAAGTTTTAAAAATTTATTTACTAAATTGTCATTTTTTTCTATCTTTGGTTTGCATTACATAAATTTTAATGTTGTAAAATTTTTTTTGTCTAGTACATTCAAACGGATTTGCCAACCAATAAGAGTTTATCCACCTTACTTGTACAAATTCTTCAATTTCAAGAGGATAATCTTGGAAAAAATGTTACTAAGCCTCCCATGACAAGGATTCCTGTATGTATCTTTTTATAGTTGTAATTTTTTAACTGACAATATTAGGAATGCACATGAAAAGTCATTCATATTTTCTTTTGCAGATGAAATGTTTTCTAGATTTTAAACCAGGCGGAGGATTGTGTCAAATTTTATTAACAGCTTTTAGGTTTAAACAGGAACAAGGATGGCGTCGATTCGATTTTCCTGTAGGAAAGGTATATCCAAAAATATTTGTTACTAGTTACGTTGTGATATTTGTTAATAGATAGAATAGATATTATAACTTAACTTTTTCCAGTCTGGAACACGGATGGACAGAATGGTAGAAATGCTAATTGCAATAGAGCGAGCATTAATTCAGAATCGGTGTTTAGCTGTACCAAGTGTATTTGTGAGTTCAGATGTTGATAAAGCTACAGCTACAAAAGTAAAAGACTTAATTCGACGTCATCAGGGAACAATAGCAGAAAATGAAGATGAAGCTACTCACATAATTTATCCTCCAGCTGATCCTTTAGAAGAAGAGTATGCGCGGCCGTGCTTCCGCCGGGACCGATCCGTATTATTACATTGGTATTATTTTCCCGACAGTTATGACTCCTGGGTCAACATTGATCTTCCATGGGATTACCCTGAAGCCACTCTTGGAAATCTTACTTCAAAGTATGTCAAATGGGTTTCATTTTAAAATCATTTCATTAGTAATAAAGTACATTATTTTAAAAGCAACAAAATTTGTTTTAGGACAACATATAAAGTTTCTGCTACTTGGGCCTTAGATTTAGAACAATATAATGAATGGATGAATGAAGAAGATTATGAAGTAGATGATAATGGTCAGAAAAAGGTACATAAGTACAGGTTATCTGTTGAAGATCTAATGGCTCAACCAGCACCACCTTCTGCTAAGAAACAGAAAAGGAAAAGATCACCCACTCCTCCACCAAAACTTAGTAAACGAAAAAGGTAAGGAATGAGTATCAATATTTTATAGAATGAAATTATTTTATAAAGATAATGTATGAAAAAATGTGCAATTTGATTTCAAATTAATCTAAAATTTTCATAAACTAGTGGGAGAGCTCCTGCGGGTGTGCAAGGATTGTCCAATGTGTCCTCAACTGGACCAAAGAAATCCAGAGGTGGTGTGGATGAGGAGGAAGATTTAACACAAGGAATGGATGATCCACCAGCGGAACCAAGGATAGTAGAAGTTGTAGCTTCCAATGCCAACACACCAAACTCAGGTCAGAATAGCAGTTCGACGGGAGGAATTATTTCCGGTAGTAAAAAACAAGACAACGAGTTACAACCGCTGAAGTCTGGAAATATGGCCGATCTTGATGAACCTACAGAAGGTTCGTATTATTTTACACTTTTTTAAATTCAATTCAAAAACATTTTAACGGATTTAATAAATTGTAATAGTATTACTACATAAAAAATATCAAAATATGCTCTTTTTAAATTGATAATACTTAAGGTTATGTTATTTAAAACAATACTATATTTCGCATTTAGGTGATAAAAGTAATTCACAAACATCCCAAGATAGAGAAGAAAGAGATACAAGTAAAGAAAGAGGTGATGGCAGTAAAAGTGATGAGCCAGAAGATAATGTCACAGAACAAACCCATCACATTGTAGTGCCCAGTTATTCAGCATGGTTTGATTATAATTCGATTCACACCATTGAAAAACGAGCTTTGTCAGAATTTTTCAATGGCAAAAACAAATCGAAGACGCCAGAAATTTACTTGGCATATAGGAATTTTATGATCGATACCTATCGTTTGAATCCTACCGAATATATTACGTCTACGGCATGCAGGTAATATATTATAATAACTAGTAATGCAACTTTAAAAAAATAAATATAAAAATACGGTATATTTCTTTTATAAAATGAAGAAATTATCTGTATTCATGAAATGAATACACAAAAATTACATAGCTACAAATTAACTTACTTGACTCTAGCAGAAATCAAGCATGAACTTTCGTAATAAAACAAATTAAATAAATAACAAATTTACTATCATATCTGTTTCTTGTTGTGTAGGCGTAATCTAGCCGGTGATGTTTGCGCTATTATGCGCGTACACGCATTCCTGGAACAGTGGGGCTTAATAAACTATCAAGTAGATGCGGACTCGCGGCCAACACCGATGGGCCCGCCACCCACTTCTCACTTCCACGTGCTTTCGGACACACCCTCGGGCTTAGCTCCGGTCAATCCGAATCCACCCAAAACGCCTCAGCCACCTGCAGCTAAGACACTTCTCGACCTCGAGAAGAAGCCTCCAGTCACAGACGAGAAGGTGCCTGCAGCTGGCGCGATGGCCAACTTCGGTCTCAAAATCGATCAGTATTCGAAGAAACCGGCGGTCCTAAAGAATAAGCAAGCTGCGGGCGCGACACGTGACTGGACTGAACAGGAGACGCTCTTACTGCTTGAAGCACTTGAGCTGCACAAGGACGACTGGAACAAGGTACGGAGATATGCGAATACTTAAAAAAAAAGTTTTATATCCTTCAAGACTATATTTTAAAAAATTTTCTAAGTTATGATACTTTTAGTGACTAAATTTATTCGATATTTTTTATTAGGTATGCGAGCACGTAGGTTCGAGGACTCAAGATGAGTGTATCCTGCATTTCTTAAGACTGCCCATCGAAGATCCATATCTCGAGGAACCGGAAGGCTTAGGCCCATTAGCATATCAACCTATTCCATTTTCGAAGGCAGGTAACCCTGTAATGAGTACCGTGGCTTTTTTGGCGTCCGTGGTTGATCCTAGGGTAGCAGCGAGTGCAGCTAAGGCTGCGATGGAGGAATTTGCTGCGATCAAGGATCAGGTACCCGCGGCGCTGTTGGATCAGCATCTGCGAAATGTGCAGGCTAGTGCAAATTCGGATGGTAAGTAATTATTTGTCTTTTCACTGCAATACCTTGTAGTTGTCACGATCATTACGGATTACTTTATGAATCTCATTTTCATTCATATTAAATATTAAAATAATTAAAATGAAAACTTGAAAAGATCTACTGACAAAATGAAATAAAAATGCAAAGATATATATAGTATAACATTGAATTCTGTTTTGTCAAGGTGAATTCGATCCAGCTGCGGGACTGGCACAATCAGGTATCGCGGGAACTGGACCTCCTGAGCCGCCAGATGAGTCAAACAATGCTCAAAGCACTTCGGGACCGTCCTCAGCGACATCAGCAACGTCTCCTCAGGCTTCAACGTCCGAGACTAAAAAAGAGGAATCAACCGATAAACCTAAAGAAAGCACTAGTACCAGTGGAGCTCAACCGGAGGATGGCGAGTCGAGTAGCACAGCTCTGGTCATACCCAAAAAGGATACAGAGGGTGGTGAAAGTGAGAGTACCGAACCACAACCTCAAGCGGAGCCTGAGAAGATGGAGGTAGATATTAAGGAGGGAGAAGAAGGTGAACCCAAATCAAAATCTAAGGGAGACGATAATGAGGCTAAAGAAAAGAAAGATAAGGTGCGTAATATTAATGTATGATGTTTTTTTCGAGATCAATCTTTATTAGTTCTATTATATAGTTGATATTATATGAATACGACAAAATTTTATATATGATAACAATTGCAAAAACACATTATTTTTAAAAATATATTATTTCGTAATACACACGCTTATTTGTACAATCGTTTAAAAAAGACCATAAACCAAATTAAAATCCTACTTACCTTAAATTATAAGCTGGGAATAATTTAAAGTAGTTACACGATTAATTATTTTAAATAATAAATTTAATCTAATTTTATTCTCATTTATTCCAATATCCAGGTTGTGAGAGATGCACAACTGCAATCGGCAGCGGCGGCTGCTTTAGCTGCTGCAGCCGTAAAGGCCAAACACTTAGCAGCCGTTGAAGAAAGAAAGATAAAATCTTTGGTAGCTCTACTTGTTGAAACCCAAATGAAGAAACTCGAAATTAAGCTGCGGCACTTCGAAGAACTGGAAACGACAATGGAGCGAGAGCGCGAGGGTCTCGAATACCAGAGGCAGCAGCTTATCACGGAACGTCAACAGTTCCATCTCGAGCAGTTAAGAGCCGCAGAATTTCGAGCACGTCAACAGGCGCACCAACGACTTGCTCAAGAGCAACAGCAGCAGCAGCAGCAACAACAGCAACAGCAACAGCAGCAGCAACAACAGCAGCAACAACAACAGCAGCAACAACAACAACAGCAGCAGCAGCAGCAGCAGCAGCAGCAGCAGCAGCAGCAGCAGCAGACACAACAGCAGACACAACCGCAGCCACAACCGCAACCACAACCACAATCGCAACCGCAGCCGCAGCCACAACCGCCACCTCAAAATCAACATCAGCCTCCATGGCAGCCGGGCAGTAATCCGCCTGCACAGACTGCAACGACGGCGGCACAACCGGTCCCACCAGGCCAGCCGCAACCGCAGCCGCAGCCGCAGCCGCAGCCGACGCCGACGCCGCAACAGCCGGGACAGCCTCCAAGTCCTCAGACACAGCCGCACACGCCTCCGCAACAGGGGGCATAAAGTTTCATCATGGACGCTCAAGTCGTGCGGAATACTTTGTCGAGGAAAAGAAAAAGTGAGATAGAGAGAGTTGTACAGAGGTAACCTACTACCGACCGCTACTGATTTTTAAGTGGAGGTGGTTAACAGGTATACCGGGAGGGAACTCGTTTCTTTAAATGCATTGGACCGGCAAATGCGGGTAGATTGTAACTATATGGCAGAGATTTTTCTTTTTTTTTAAGATGAAAGGAATGATGGAGGAGATGATCAATGATTTCAAGAATTGCGCTAAAGGCCAATAATGACAGCGTTTTATGTCATTCCGTTTATTGTAGATATTTGACAGATGTTAGGCTTATCGGAATTTCTTAAATTTGTACTACTGAATGGATTATTTTAATTTAAAAAATATAGTTTCTACTCTTAAAAGAGATTTCAGAACGTGCTTTTTCGTAAACACATATAGGATTCGAGACCCTTGCCACTGTTGCGTTTAATTAAGAGCCAGAGCGTGCAATTAAATTTTACACTTTACTTTCACGCGAGTAATCGACCCATAGAAAGTGAATATTTAAATAAAGTGCGAGGATGAGAGTCGAACTGATTCTTCTACGAAGTGAATGGGACTAGATAATGATTGAAAATGAAAGCCTGATCTATAAGTGAAAAAATCTGTTTTATCAGTGTACAACTTAAGAAAGACTCAGTTTCTTCATTCACCTTTGATACGACGTATTATTCTGAGAGTAATTATTAGAAAAGGGTCAACTTATTGCGTAAGGAACAAAAAGTGTGAATTGAATGTTATTTAAGGACCATAAACCGTTTTTCAAAGAGTCGAATTACTGAATTTGATTTTAGTTGAACTGTGGCTGCGAAAACTGGCGAGTAATATTTTATTTAGGACTTTGACAAGAAATCTTTTTATGTTCGTGGGTTTTGTATTTTGCAGTACAATTAATTCAACTGTAATCGACCTAACGATCCTATATAATATACTACTGACAAAAGTATACAAATTTGGCAAGTCATTTAGCGACGCACAGAAACCCTTATCAGCAAAAAATTCGATTTAACCCCTTAACTCTACACAATATGAATAGAAAATGGAAATTGGTGTTTTTGTTATAAAAATATTCGCGTTTTCAGTCGTAAATTATTTCTGTACAATAAGACTAGCCTAATCTATCTTACATTCTATTCATGCACTGATACACAAGGTATATGTAGTATAGCGTTATTTTTATTGGTTCACTGTAAAGGTTTTGTTTCAAGTTTCATACTTTTAAAAAATACATTTTTTATCGATCTTCTGATGAAGCCATGCAAGTGATGTTTACATAATTCGATGTATTTTTTTCTATTATACTTTATATTCCATAATACTCTTAAGTTTTTAAAAGTTAAAGAAACGCTTCCCTAATTCATAATTTAAATACAATTCATAGTGAATTAGTCAACATTAACCAATATCGAACTTAAAATGTAAACAAAGAAAAAAATTTAATTCATACAATTAGAGTTCAGTCTGCAAAAGTCATATTTTTCAGCAAACATGTGAACGCGATTCATCTAGAAAACAGCTCAAGTCATCTTTAGTAGTGCAGTATATAAAATATACCTACATTAGGAGTATACACGATGTACAAATAAAAGAAAGTTAAGGGGTTAAGAAAAGGGCACTTTCACTAGAAATGAAAAGAATTTTAATTCAAACTTTCTTAAAAAAAAAAGGCTTATACAATTACAACGAGATAATAAGACGAGTATTAGAAATTGCTCTCATATCAAATTGAATCGTATGAATAAACGTGAAACTGACAATCAAGGTTCAAGTGAAAATGCCCGTTAGATAATAATCAATCACTATGATACAACACGATCGTATGAGTGAAATTGTCGCGAAGCACAGAGAGACAAAAAGTCCAAACTAAAGGGCCCGATTATTCACAAGTTCAACTACGAGGTCTGTCATGAGACGAGTGCACTCGGCGCCTGCTGGTGGTGGTGGCGGCGCTAGAATACTACATTCATCTTCGCTTGCCTCCTTGCCTTCGTAGACGTCGGGTGCCTGGTCACTTGTACATGTACTGATTGGCAGCATGTCCAAAGCCAAGCCGAGACCGAATCGACCACAGCGACGCATCTCTTCGCTTAGTCTGCAAAAACGGAAGTTCGTCTCTTCAAATCACAAGCGTGACGCGTGAAGTTTGTCTCGTAACAATTCAATCAGATTCTTTTTTAATTACATAGTGGTCTAGTTCACTTTTTGTACAGGACATTTATTTGCATTTATTTCATTTTTTGGAAGAAAAAAACAATGGAATTATAACTTACTGTTGGTAAAATATTATTCAGCTTCGGTTTGATGCCAAATATTTTCGTTCAAACAATAAAGTCTTTTGTTTTTTTTTGCGATTAACGAAGGATTAAGCCGTACGAAAAAATTTAATATAATTTTTATCTACAATAATTTTATACTTTTTTGTTTCAACTATTGATTAAAATCACAAATGGATTTTCAACTATTAGTTAATTATTAGATACTTATTAAAACAGCTATAAAGTAACTTATTAATTTGTAAGATATTTTAAGAAATTATTTATAAATGTATTTTAATACAATTTGGAATCTTAGAATGTTTGTACATTTTTGATCGAATGTTATGAATCTCAGTCTTTGAATGTTCTTATTGACTTCGTGAATACGTACAGATTCCACATAGTAGCAGGATCCTTCGTTGATTCGGCAGCTGGATTTAAAGTGTATAGGGCGGACATAAGATGCCGATGGTAATGTTGTAGCAATTGAGTCATGAATATTTTTCTCACTTCACCACTCGTACAGCAGTAAAGAAGGTTTGCGAGATCGAGAGCCAGCGATCCAACGCGAGTGAGTTGAAAGTCAACCAAGCAGACAACCTGTCAGTGAAAATAAGTATATATTCGTTCAGTGAATCGTAATTTGTGTGTAGTATAAAAATGGGAGTTAATCAATGGATTATTTTTAGCAGTGCGATACAAAATATGAAGTGAAATCGGTAAACATCAATTTTCAGAAATCAGAAAGTAATACTAGATAAAAGTAAATTTACTCAATGTACATAGCTTCATTTAATTTTATATAAATAAAATCAAGTTAAATATAAACAACATACAACTATATATCAATCTATCGTAATGTTAAGTAATCTAAAAATGTTTGATTGATTAATTTAAATTTTAATGATGCAGAGTATTTAATGTTTGTTTTGATCGCAAATGTATGAAAGCTTGTTTCTACTTTTTTTACTAAAAATTATTTCGGTAGAACACCTACAATCATCTTAATCTTTATTTTTGAAATATATACAACAGTAGTTATGTAAGAGACTATAAAATTCATTTATATTCGTAAATATCATTCACAACAATAATATTTTGTCATAAGTTTTGCATTGTTGATTGTACACCATTTTCAACTGAACAACATTAAAGTATTACAGTGTTATGAGTCATTAATATTTAAGGTACTAATGTTTTTAATTTTCTCTTGCATAAATTAAAATTACCTGCACACAAAAACTGCAGTATAATGATTTATACGAAATTTATGGCTTAATTGATTAGAAGTTTGTTAGATAAGTTTAAAAATGTCTTGATTTGGTAAAAAAAAATGTCTGATTTGTAATTATTTTTAAATGTCACAATATAAAACAATAAAATTTAGGATATTTTATATGAAATTTTTTTTGTTAACTATCCAAAAATAATTTATTATTCAGTATTCTTAGAGTTAAAATTTCTACGGATGAACATACTTTTCAAAGCTAATAACTCTGCTAACCAGTAATATCTTTAATTAAATCAAACCTTCTTTTATTACAGGAAGACTCATTATTTTTTCAAATTTAAATTATACCCTAGCAGGTTTCGTAATTAAATCGAGAATCTCATACGTCAATACATATCCTACCACGACCATTGATGTGTAAAGTAACATGTTCCCCTTCAATGTTCCCTCCTGATCCAATAAACGAATGTCAGTACTTTTCCTATGCTTTGAAATATTATTAGAATTCTCTTTATAAAAATTTTATTAAGTTTGTACAGATATTTTTTGTCCGAACTCGTGGAATAAAGTCAGAAATTAAAAGTTTCATGCAATTTCATCGTGTAAAAAATTATTAAAATTCTCATAAAAATCAAGGCTTATGATAAGTATTTTCGGTTAATATTTACTTTGCGTATAGGTAATATTTTTAATAAATTCAATCCTCAACATTCTACATAAGTCTGTAATTAATGAAAGTTGAGATACTGTAACGGGAATGTGAGATGAAAGTCGCGTAAGTGACAGTACAAAACTAGTGTCAAATATTGAAATGATAAAAAAAAAGAACACCGTCCAATACCGTGACGGACACTAGTACGTGTTGCATTGCACATGTATTAGACTTCAATACTTTGTGTAACGAATGCAAAAGAAAATGTAAAAGAAATACAAGGAAATTGTAATGATGCATAGCATAATAGTAGCGCTGCTAATAGGGCGTTTGAGGAGAATGAGGGCGAGTCACTCACTTCCGAGTCCGAAGCGTCTTTCTCCTTAAAGAGGAAATTGTTGGTCCAGCAGTCGCCGTGGCAGATGACAGTCAGTGGTCCCGGGGTCGAGGTCAGCTCGCACATGGTGCGAAAGAAGCAGTCCTCGCTCAGGAACTCCCGGAACTTGCCCATAATCTCCTCGCGCCTTGGCTCCAGCAACTCTGGCAGTCCCTCCGAGACCATTTTGATGGCGTTCGTGGTCGCGGTGCGGTAGTACTGGCGGTACCAGTCCGCGTTCTCCATGCTGAAAAACGTCTCCTGGACGGACTCGCCCACCTCGGCATCCGGACGCGACAGTCTCGCGAACACTTCTGGTCTTCAATGCAAACAACAACCCTTTAATTCGGCGAACACCTTTGTACCCCGACGGTTATTACCGACTCGCAAGTTCAAATGAACGAGACTTTGGGTGTGCATTTGAAATTGCATACGGCGTGAAATACCAAATCCAATTAGGTCATGTATGCACGTACTTATTCAGCTCGTATAGGTGCAGTCTAAGTATATATAAGTAATTTAACGAGCCAATAAAAAGAGAAAATTGGATCGGACAGTTATACATGTAATTGAGATGAATTTTTGGAGCTTCCGTTGGGCGAGGAATAATAATCCTTGATTCGCTGCATGCAGGCGTCGATCGTCGCATAACGTGTAAACTGGGTGATGCGATGGCGCGGGTATAGAATAACTAATAAGTACCTCAGGTCCTTGAGCGTCAAGCTGAGCGCGTGAAATCCAGCCAGAGCCTTGAGCACCTGCTTGAGCTTGTCCACCTGCAGGCCCTTTCTCCTGTCTGCCATCTTGTATCCCTTGGCCCGCAGATCCTCCATGGCGATCAGGTCGTCCCTGGCGACGTATATCTTGGCTACGCCGTCGAACACCTTGCGACCGCTCGACTGGAGCTCGAGAAAGGCCGGCCATACCTTGGTGTAGAAGACGACCTCGTTCCTGAATAGGAGCTCGCTCTTGAATGCCTCGCGGCGCTCCTTCGACTCGGGCAGCACCTTGTAGATGATGCTGAGCTGCCAGGCCTCGTAGCCCCCGGGATTGTCGGGTTTGCGTTTGCGCCCGTTGGCGGTCAGTCGGTAGAGCATCGAGGTGTAGTTGTCGCCGCGGCCGGAGCCCGGCGCCTCCTCCAGACTCAGTACCTCTACGTCCGGCTCCTCGACGGCGATCAGCTCGCGTATCGACTCCAGACCCAGACGCACGCTCTGTTGATTTTATTATATACATGTCGACAAGAAAGCCGAATCTTAGGGTTTTTTCCGTGCAGTTGCTGCTGCTCCTGTTCTTTCATCCTCTACTCTTTGCTTTCTATAGTTTGTACAAGTAGTATGACGAGTACCTATTTATACTTGAAAAGTATAGGTACTTACAGACTTTATACAACCTGTAGGTACTTTCTTATTTTCTACGAGTCAAATTATCACCATTATCCACGACATAAATAAATTCTTTCAGATGAACGTTTAAAATTCAGATTACCGAATAACAAAGACCTTTTTATTTATTTATTTAAACAATTTACGGGTAAGAACACGTTTAATACAAAAAAAGTAGTTTTGCAACATACGCAAGACTTGATGAATTTACTGTAAAATCTTTTCAGTTCAAGAAACCCATGATTGATTGCATTACTCCCTACACCCATTATCATCTACATTGATGCGTAATTGCATACTTGACTAGTAAATTTTAAAGCTTTTGACTATCTTTCACTTCTAATCACAGTAATCGCAAAATTTTCTATTTCTAAAATAATTCAAGTGCGTGCGTGCGTTGTTCTGAAGACTTATACAAAAAAATAAAAAAACGGGATTTTTTGCACAATTTTTTTTAATCTTCTTTACACAACACTTACTAACTGTATAAATATTAATGTCCTATGTTACAATTTTGTGGAAAGCCATGCCTAATTATAATTCCACTCTCGGAATAACAAAATTAAAATTAGTTCGATCCACTCTTCGGTCACGTATTGCACTGAATTGTTAATTAACCGAGTTATTCACGCAAACATTATTTTTAAGCTGTACCGCTTGAGCTTTTATATATTATACGAGTTATTTAATTTTTGTATCCATCATGAATTCAATTAATTATTGTGTTATTATAATTTCTATTCAATTTTAATTGACGCTGATTCAATTAGCCCACTGAAGAATTTATAAATTTCTCAAGAGAACGATGATACAGCACGGTTCTCGCATAAACCAATGAACAACGCATTAAAATATAAAATCCTTTTTTTATTTGTAAACTTCTTTAATTGTAACATAATGTGTGTATAAGTTTTTGTTTTGAACTGTAAATACAAAAGATCCTGAAGTAATGTAAACTATTCGACGAAATCAAAACTTGAAATTACCAAAAAGAAAAAAAAAAGAAAAAAAAAAGATATCGAAACATTAAATATCGAATTCTTCCTATCCAACACCCTTTCCATAAAATATTCATCTCAAACAAACTGGTATCCTAGTACAGATGGGTAAAAAAATCCACTCCTCTGACTCAAGCGAAATCGATCAATGATAATTTAGAACAGGTACCCACCCTCTCCTGATCCTCCATGGCTTTCTCTTTCTTCTTACTTTCGTTCTCGCTTTTCACTCTGATCCTCGACAATATTCCGAACGCTATCAACTGCGCTATGGATGAGCCCGTGTGTGTTGCTCTATGCGTCACTAGACTATCACTCAGCTGCCGAGCTTTAAAGCAGAGCACGATCGAGGAGTCCGTGCGCGCGCGTTGTGTGTGACGCGACACCGACCCAATGCAGGAAATGGGCATTTAAGTTGCAATGAACTGCCTCTCTGCCTCCCACCGATGTATTACTTAATTTAGTTAATCACTCTCAGCGCCCAACTCAAGGGACAAGGACATTGATACATGCCAATCACGCATTTAATTTCAATTTCTTTCGTGATTGCGGTACTCCGTTCATTTAACAAGCCACAGGAATTGATAAAGTCGGGCGCGTAGAAAATTCGGCACGCTAACGTGAATAAACTACGCTTAATTGACGTAAACTTACGTCTCGTTTTTTTTTCTTCTGTACAGTTATTGTATATGTATCGTTAGTAAAAGAATATTTACAGAATTTAGCGCAACGACATGCACGAAAGGATAACATATAACGACGCGGGATCATACATGATTTGATAGAAAAATTATTAGATTTAATTTAATCTCTTTGTGCTAAAGAAGAGTAATACCCTGTTACTTTTACATTACAGTAGATTACAATTTACTTTGGTAAATAATATATATTCAATTAAAGGGTCTTTAAACTTTGTTTAGCACACAGGGATTCCATGTTTTTTTTAGAATTACACTCTCGAAAGGCCAAGTTGATTTTTCATTTCAATCACTTTCTCTTTTTCAGTTTCACTAAGGGATAGGTTCTTATCTATCGTTACGATCATTGAACGTGCATCCATGAGGTGGTCTACACCATACTGCGTGACAGCCTTAAAAAATACAGATACGATTTTTTTATAAATAAAATTTAAATGATACAAGCTTTTTACAATGAGCATAAATATCAACTTACCAAAGCTCCTTGTGTATGACCCCTCTTAATACATACATCAAATATCTCTTTTATGGTTTGTGGCTTTAAAGTACCAACGATAGCATTTTGTTCCAAGAGCAAGAAATTCAACAGTTCCAGCATTTTTTCAAATTCATTTGCACGAATTTGTAGAAGTGACATATCACCCAATAGTTCTGCATATACCGTGGTACGTTGCATCTTCTTTGTAGATACGAACTTGAAATACAAATTAATATGATTTCTTAAAGCATTTTAATTAAAATAAAGAAACACTTAATATAGATACTAAAATATATAATTTTGAATATTTAAAAGTTATAGGAACTTAAGATATTGTAATATTTTATTATACATTGATTTATTGCAATAGTCAAATAACAATATTATTGCTTCAATATAAGAGATTAAAAATACTAAATGTAAAAAAATGCTTAATTATTTTATTTTGATTCCAGACCATTATTGCCTTAAGTGTAAATTTATTATTATCTTACTTGAATGTGAGTCCAAAGTGTCCAAGCCATTTCGGCGTATTGCTGATTCAAAGGAGATTGTTCAGGAGGAGAGCAGTGCTCGGTCATTAAATTACAAAGATTTTTCATTATTTCACTTCTATCCAACATACCAAACTTTACAACTTGAGATAAAAACAGGGGTAGTATTTCCATGGCTTGTTCTTTATCAACAACTTTTAACATGTTAATAATATCTTTTACCACAGCTGGCTCTGGAATATATACATGAGGAACTAAAGAATTATAAACTTTCATAAATTCTTCTATGGTTTCTGTATTTAAAATAAGCTGCAGGTAATAACGATAATAAATACTCTCCTGAAAAGAAAGTTGTAATTTAGAAATGTTTTTTTTTTAAATACTGTTATAAAAAGAAATTTAAATAGAATTTTAAAAGTACCTGCAATCGCCCTCCAAGAAACTTGTAATTATTTTTTGTCATAAGTAATTTATGTATTCGATTACCTAGATTTAAATTGTTGTGCATTCTTGCCTTCTCCATGGCTTGAGCAAAGAATTTCAGATCTGCCATGTCATAAATTTCTATCTTTTTATTTTCTATATCATTCATAAATTCGTATAGCATCTGATTATTCTCTGAAAAAATAATATATTAATACCCCAATACCTATTAAAAAATAGTTTGCAAAAATAAATGCCAATATTACTCATCTTTAATACTATATTAATGATGATTTTATAAATTTTTTCATCAAATACATTATAGTCAATACATTTATATTAGAAATGATTTTTAAACATAATTAACATAGTTACCTTTTGATTTGTATTTACAGAAGGCTATTAAGAGATAATAGTACGATCCAAGGCTTGGTTCAATTCCATTAGATTTGAATTCTTGAAGCAAAGAAAACGCAAAATTTTTGGCTGTTGGGACTGCGAAGGATGATATAGTTTTGAGACAAGAATTTAAAGTTCCAATATTTGGTTTAACACCATTGCTGACCATATCTCGTAAGATGCTAAGTATAAAGGTTCTTTGATCTTCACTATTAGCCTTTAGCATATGAGATAATTGAATCACATAATTGTAAGATGTAACTGCAATAGGTATATTTTTATTCATACATTCCGTAAACAGTTCCCATGCTTTATCAACCTGTAATAAAAAATCATTCTTATAATATAATATACACCAAATTTTTTCAAAAATAAATACCTTTTGATACTTTGCAACTCCACTTATTAAAGCACTGTATGCAGCTGGAGCAGTTGCCTTATCATTTTTAAGTTCCTCAAATAAAGTTTCAATCTCACGATTATTACTGTAATTAATAAGTAGTATTAATAATATATATATTTTTTTATTTTCTTTAAGCAAATGCAATCTTTTCTGAGACTATTTTGCTGTATATATTTTATATTAAAAATAAATAATTATTTATCTACAGTAAAAAAATCTTCGATTTTCAAACTAAATTTTTGATACTTTACATAAGTTATGAGAATATAAACTTACATCCACATATTTTTCCATATTCCTTCGTCTCTTTGATAGGATCGTTCCTCAGGTAAATCATCTAAGCGTTCATCTGTGTTACTATTATAATAACATAAAAGCTCTAGAATCGCTTGTTTTGTTTCCTTCGAAACATTTTTCTCTAATAAATCATATACATGAAGTACATTAGCAACGTCACTCTGTTTTATTAAACTAATTAAAATTTCTTCAGAAACTTGACTTTTATTTTCAAATTTTTCAGGGGGTAAAAATGCCTAAAAATAACATTAATAATAATAATTTGTGAATACTTTATACAAGATAAATACAAAAATATAAAAAAAAATATTAACCATACCTTGACTAAAGGTTCTGAAAGATTACTTTTTAAAATATCAGCATGCTCCTGACAAACCCACATTGCAGCTCTTTTACCCGATTCTCGAGCAAGTGAATATGTACGTTTATTAAAATTTGCAGTTGGAATGAGGAATGGATCATCTATATATTTATAAAGAGGTGCTGTTGGATCACGTGATACTGTTGTTTCTAAAGCCTAAATTAATAACAAGACATAATAATAAGGAATAAATCATTCATCATGAATAAAGTAGTTGATTTTAAAGTAGATGGAAAAAAGCTATAAATTTCAATGAACGATTCAGAATGCAAAATAAATCTTTTATTATTTGCAGAGTTTTGAGAGTTTATTTACTCTACTTTTCAGGCTGAACTGAGTTTAAAAATAAGCTAATCTTTAAACTTCCTTTCCTTCCATCTACTTTAGGAAATTAATATGAACAATAGAGCCAATCTATAATAGTTGATTCTATTAACATACTTCTAATATGTCTGTTGGTCCTCGTTCTTTTCTTATGGGAATTTGAATTTCTGCTGAAGAATTTGTAGAAGCAGAAGTTGTCAATGTTTTTAATTTTATTATAGCATTTCGAGCAATCCTTCTAAAATTAAATTATTATAAATTATATTGGATTTAAAAAAGGTTATTGAATAAAATAACATGGTTTATTTTATGGTGTATCGCAAATAATTAATTAAAAATGTATTACCTATCAATCATTCTTGCCCTTAAGGAATTCATTTTTGTTTCTTATTAGTTACTTATATTAAAGACAATAAAAGTAGTTTTTCCAATATAATTAACAAATAGGTTAGGTCTTGCACACCGGAATCTGGAGTCCGTACACGCATATTACAAACTATGAACTATAAGGCAATATTGTACCTACCTTACCTACCTAAGCTAAGCTCACATGTATGTTTGGTTGTTGAACAACAGGGGGGCCTTTTTTGGTCTTCATATCTTTTCTTCGACTTTATTGAAACGTGATCCAAATAAAAGTGAAATATGGTCTTCGGTAATGTACCAACCACCAAAAGATGAAAAGATTTTTTACAGAAAACTTAAATACATTAAAAAAATTTAGTCATTGTCATTAAATATTTAGTTGGTTCAAGATCGGTTTAATTAATTTAACTAAGTATATATAATCAAGTTAATAGCAACTAAATATTTAATCATAACAACCAATTTTCTTTTACCAATTCAATTTTCATAATAGGTATACCTATTAAGTTTATTGGGTTGGGCTTACTTTATTTACTTTATTTACGTGACTTTTTATAGGTACTTAGTATTTATCGCTAGTTCGTGTAAAAAAATTTGGGTCATATTTTTTCTTTTTTCAAAGTCGGTAACAGAAAATAAATAATGAGCTATCCAAAAATTAAAAAGAAATATGTTTTTCCAAAAATATTTACATATCATAAAACGCTGATAAACATTTTATGCTCAAGAATATTGGATGATGCGAAATCCCATTGTGCCTATATGGCAAATTAGTCTCTTGAAATGTTTATCCGCGTTTTGTAATAAAAAAAGGAGGATTCCAGTACTGGCCCCAATTGATATTAAAATAGAAAAGTACGAGACTCGTACTATCAATTAGAGTGTAAAAAGAAGTTTAATTTTAAAATATTTAACCCCCTTACTTGACGAGCAATGTTGAAGAAAACGCCGAAAAGATTTTTTCCTACGCTTAATACACGGAAGTAGAAACAGACGAGTACAGAAAGACCAGATTTTCAATAATTTTTTTTACTTTCCCATCATGTAAGAAAGTTCATTTTTTTTAAATTTAAATTTTTTTTATTGTCAATGTGACGATGTAGGTTTTGTACTTTTCCTCTACAGCCTTTATTATATTCTGATTTTGTCGGGGCCCTGCTTTATATTTTTGGAATAAAAAAAGCATATTTCTTCATGATTTCTTCCGTACAATTTGGTTGACGGAATTAGTTTTTAAAAAAAGAAACTCAATTGTTAATAACATGTTTAAACAATAATTGTTTTAAGAATTTGAAAAATTTTATTTCTTTTCATGATTTTGCTTCTTTAGACGAGAGGCCGTGATTGAAATATTTACTTCCGGACTGGAGCTGCTGGGCCCTTCATATGGGCGTTGGTTAAAAATCTTCGTAAAATCACATTTAAGTAACTACTTTTATTTCCATATGAAACCAGAATTTTATATTATTAAAGTATTTTTTTATTATATAAATAAATAAATGAATAAATTATTAAAAAAACTTATTTAAAATAAGTAGTTGGTATAAAACATTTGTAACATATATTTTCTTATTTTTAGTAATTAATTATCGTTAAAAATAATATTAATTACAATATGTAAATATAATATAATCACGTATATTTATGAATAAAATAAGAAAATTTATTTAATCTAAGTAATTATTAAATAGTTTATCAAAGAGAAATGTAACATTTTACAGATGAGTAAATATTATATTCGTAATTAAAAAACAATGATTTCAATGGCCATAAGCTCATGTTTTTAAATAAACAACAAACCAGATTTATACTTAAGTAGCTAAAATTAAAAAGAATCAAAATTACCTATATTTTGTTTGATGAAAAAATATTTATATCGAAATTAAACGTTAAGAACCCATATCTATATATCTTTAAAGCTTAATAAATAAAATGAATTATATGTATAAAATTAAATTATTACATTGGCTGTTCGACAAAGTTTTTGATGTACTAAGCATCCTCCTTTTCATAATTGCCGAAGTAAAAAATAAAAAATTACTCAACTCAAAATTTCATCCAACAAAAAACGATTCTAATGATTATACCCGTTCTCCATTTAATATCCAGTAACAATCGTGAAGGGTAAAGAAATAGTTACCTATCCTAGCTGTGAAAATTGCATTAAAAATGCTTAATTCATCCGTTGTAGCATCTCTTAGCGAGCGACGTGAAAAACAAAAAGAAAAAGAATGTGTGCCGCACAATTCACAAACACATATGCATTCATGTGTGTAGTGAGCAACACGTATATATATAGGAACCGTCAAAACAAAAACCGAAAGTGAAACAGGGGACAAAATCAGAGCCGGTATAACCGCGTAACCCTCCACAGCTCCTAATATATGTACTTATATAAATCAAGTCGTTATAAGGTGTTTATTACGCATGAACCTCAAGGTCGCTTGGTCCTCTCCTCTCGCGGCGAGTCTCGCCTTTAGTACACACACTTACACACACACACACACACACACACACACACACACACACACACACACACACA
>UELU01137164.1:0-31461 GCA_900490025.1 Megastigmus dorsalis
TTATATTTGAGTTACTGCATTAATACGATGAACCTAAAGATACCTTAAATTTAATGTAAATATACATTGCTTTTTAATCTAATATTATTATTAATTAACCTAATATTTAATATATTTTCACATGAAATTTCAGGTACTATGCATGAAGTTTCAAGCAAGTGCATTAAATTTGGTCAGTGAAAAATCGTATGAAATTTCATGCATTTGTACATTACTTTCAAAGCATAATCAATGAAAAATAATGTATCTACATGATTTTTATTTCATGTACGTCGATAAAATTTTGCTTCCAGTACTTTACATTAAATTTCATGCATATATTTTTAACAGTGTATACTTTGTTGTCTTTTTTTGTGACATTGTCTAAAATGTATATTGGTCTTGCTATGAAGTTTTAAAGACAACCATGATTTTTTACATCATGACTCCGGAGGGTGTGGCCTCCCCTTGTTAGATCTCTAGCTGTAAAAAGGGTTTTGCAATATCATGGCAAGCCCCAACATAAGTGCTTTTCATCCTATTAAGCGACCACGCGATTGGAATAAAATTTGAATAAAACTACGAGTATCGACTTTCCGTGTTTCAAAGATGCACTTCAAAGATAAAAGAAATAAAAAGACAATAATTTTATTTGAGAACGTCAGAGAAAGTATAGTGAAGGGGAAAATGTGACTAATGCCTATCATTTAATTTGTTGTCCAATAACTTCAAGTACGTACTACAAATTCGCAATTAGGCATAATGCTTTCGTCTATTTGGCCCTACAAGATTACATTGCAGGAGCATTTATACTTTTTTTGTCGCTGATTATAATAATTATTTCTATGGCTACATAAAAACATTATGTCTGATTGCGTATTTATAATCAAAGTTATTACACCATAAATTAAAGTATTGATCTTAGTTCCATTCTGTCAATTCAATTTAACTTACTAATTCATCTGAGCTCATAACAAAAACCATTATTATCTTTCTGTTTCTCCCATCTTCGAAGAAAATCAAAACCTCCTTACATATATATACATGTATATCTCTCGAGCAGTCAAACAAATAAAAATTGTCAAAGCTTGTATAAAAAGTTGTTTAACCACTTTTTCTGCTCTACGGTGATTTTCCAGTGTAAAAATTCAAATCAAAGAGGTGACAGACGTGATGCGCAACAACGTGCAAAGGGTGATGGAAAGGGGCGAGCGCCTCGAGGACCTGCAGAATACGAGCGACCGACTGAGCACGGCGGGCAGCGAGTTTCGCGAAGCCGCCAAGAAAGCGCAGAGACGGGCCTGGATGCAAAACATGCGCAGCAGAATAATCATCGCCGCTGTGACTATAACGGCCATACTCTGCATCATTGGTAAGGGGGCTATGACGCAGTAAATTGGTTGTTTTGCTTTAGAGGTGGTGAGAGTCTGGAATGTCGGATACTGAATGAACATTAGAGGTTGAGTTGATTTTCAGAGAAACTAATTGTCGTGAGATCTGCACATCGCCTAGTTGTATATGTGATCAAAATTCTTGTTCTTCCACATTTGTTAAAAGAATATCTCGATGTCATCATAATAAGAATTACGTGATAGTTAAATTTTCTTAGTACTAGTTACATAAAATAAGTTGCATTTAAATAATCCTTTGTTGCATACTTGACTGCCTATATATTAGAGATTTTTCTAAAGCTTAAGTGCGATTTTTTTATATGTCAAGTATTTGAGGTATATCGTCGTATGCTGCGTGTCGTTAGACACCTTCAGCCAGTAAATTTACTTCTAGAATTATATGTTGAATAAATTATGCTATATTAACAAATGTAGAATCAATATAGTATGAATAGCAAAGTACTGATACTCAAAGAAAAAAAAGAGCATGCCACAAAGGATAAAATAGTAAGACAAACAAAGTATGTTCGAACATTATATTTTTTTAGTACAGGGTACACCACTTCAAAGATTTTATTATCATCGATTTATTTATTCATCCATTATTTGATCTCATGCTCGCATCACCTCTACAGTCTACACCTTCGATTTCCTTTTATTTTCGAGTTAGACACCGGCGTATGTGTGTATATATGTAATTTTCAGTTTTGGATGTCTTGGCGCTTTACCTAGTTCTTAGGTAGCCAATTGCGCTAGCCAGAGTTCCGGCTTAGGTAATTACGTCGTAACTGGACGATCTTTTCTTTTACCTTTTTTCCATTGATTGATCTTTGACGTTTCTTCTGACGCGCAAATAATACATCCGAAGAAAAGTGAAAGATCGGAATTGATAATAACAGTATAGAGGCATTTTGATATAACACGAAATTACAGACAAAGCTATAATACGTAAGTGATTTTATTATTTTTGTTCGTTTACATAGAGCATGCAGCCCTGAAAATTATCAATAATATTTCACTGAATTCGCCATTAATTAGCAACATTTATTTCATTCATTATTCAAATAAAACCGAGCAAAACAATGGCAAGATGGAACATTTTAATACCATACTCAAATACTAAGATAAACAATTTCCGGTCATTTTGAATGGGTTATAATTTTTCTAGAGTAACATAATTAATCTATTTTTAAAAGGTTTTATTGTTTTAATAAATTTATAAATATAGGGGTTCAAACAGAAGATATGGAGAATATTATGAAACACTCATTTTGCAATTTAGCTTATTATACAACGGAATTTGATCCTCTTTTAAAGCAGTAGAAAGATCCGTTGCGCTTCTATCTGTATAAGTTATTGATAAATATGGTGTTTAAAGATGTATCGACGTTTTACAAGAGAATCAATTTTTCATCTTTATATAATTTGTAAGGTTTTATCACAGTTCATATAAATTTAAAAACTTTGAGTCAAGCTTCCAAAAAAATATTATTAAAAGTGAACTAATGAAGCCTCATAAGCTTTTTTTTGTATTTTATAAAAAAAAATATATTAATTACCGTTTAAAATTCTAGAAATCATTTGATCTATTGTCTGTCTTTCAGTGCCCATCATCGTCAAATACTCTTGACCCGTACGAGCTTCAAATGTGTCAACAAGAGGGTCGTAATCGAGTGGTGTTGCGTCTTTTTACTAGTCGCAGTACCTCTTCGTTATTCCAGGCTGTTTAATATTATATAAGATATGTATTTCTATATAAGCGTTTTTGAAAATGTCAAGATAGATTAATATTTTTCACAAATATTAATAATTTGTTAATTTGTCTACGAATTTAGCCTTATTATGTTTTTCAACTATATCTTTAACTAGTTTTTAATTTTTACTGCGCAATTCTCGTCTTATATACGATTTCTGCACTTGCTTAATATTAAAGTGTCTGAAGGGCTTTATCGATTGAATATTAATTTCAAAATTGTATTAGATAGAAAAGAGATTTTAAAACTTATAATTAAAACTTTTTATTATTGAATAATAAACGCATCAAACCGACATTTTACTCCGCTTTTTGAGAATTAGTTATTAAGAGAATTTATTTCTAATACTATATATAATTTATTAAGCAAGTGCAAGATATTTTTTCTTAAATACTACAAGATTTTCATGGCGCTAACTACATTTTCTATACAAGCGTCAATAAGGTCAGGAAAAAGAATTTGTAGTTAGTAAATTTTTACTTTGATATTTGTCAATGCTTTTTTTATTTTTACACAGCATATCTGTGGCGTGCATTTTAAAATTATTCGTGATCTTAAAAGACATTAAAGCACTAAAATCGGTTGAAGTGTTGAGTTTTCTCTATGTACAATTGAAAATATATTGTACAAAGTCGGTGGATCATGTTTATGGACTGAAAGTTATATTAAATGTAAATAATATTTTTCTACAAGAAATTGATGAAGCGTTATTTTTTAACATTTTAGATTGAATGTACAGAATTTATGAATTAGAATTAGTTCCTAATTATTGTACATTACGGTATAAGTAATATAATGAAATTTCTGCGATGTGTAAAATTACTGTTTTCATCTATTTTTGAATACTTGTTATTTAAAAACAATGTAATACTTAAATAAGCAAATTTAATAAAATATTATTTAATCATAAAAGTATAGGCTTCATATGTTTATCTCTTTAAATTATATTTTAAAACTTGTATAATGCTATTTACACACTTTAAGGAAAAAATCATGCGAATAAATATAGTAAAGCATTATACATTAAAATCAAAATACAATATATTCTATAATGTAATAGAAATCTGACAAGTGGCTATATTAAGTATAGCATATTATAGAAATTTTATTCCTGGTCCATTTATTTATCTCAAAGCACGTATATGATCTATAACAAGCCACGACGCAATTAAAATGCAGAATTATGCTTCAAATAATTGGTGATGCTTACACTTTATTTAAAACACATTGAAACTTTCAGTAATCTATTTATTTAAATACATTAAAGTTAAAAGTTATTAAATATTAAATATAACGTTAAGTTTTGTTAAAGATAGATATTGCAGTAACTATTCGTATAAAAATCTAGAACTAGGTACAAGCAATGTTTAATACTTCAGAAGTTTTCTGTGTAAATTAATTAAAAATGGTTTAGTAACTAACTCTGCGTCTGATCAAGGGGAAAAAAGAATAACGAACAAAAACCTTAACTTGGAAAAGAATATTACACTTACCCTATTGGCGTCGATTGATGAAATAGAAAAAGTAACATCTAATTATCAAGAAAGTAATTATAGTAGAAAGCCGGTAAATACATTTATTTAAAACTTGATCTATTTAGGTAGAGGATTGAAAATCCCGCTGAAATCTTACGAATATGTAATAACAGGAAGTGGTCTAGGTTGTCTCATTGGGTTAATTAAGTTGTGTACATTATACCCGACTATATATATTGAATATTCAATTTTTTTCAAATCCATATTAGGTACAACCATATTTATATGTAGCCTTATATTTATAGTAACTTCATTCTGAAGCTATACCATTATTATTTTTTAGTAATAATAGTTAAAATTGTAGGTTGTTCAATCATAATATACTTGACTATGATTCTGCGTTATCGACCTGTTCGATTGCTTTCGAAAGTGAAAGGAATACGATTATCACAAGACACTTTCGTCTTTGGTCGCAGCAATTTATGTAATGAAATTTTCAATTACAGCGTTTCTAAAAATTACTAGCTAATACGTTACAATGCATATTTAAGATACACATACAAACTATTCTCCATGTGTCAGTTACCCATCATCAGAAAAATCAGTATCCGATTCTCATCACTTCTTGATAAAATATGTGTATTTTAAGGTAAATCGATACCACGAGCATTCTTTCATCGCAACCACACCTTCCGCATTTGACGAATCGTCAGGTGAGACGCGAACTTGCTCTTTTCCGTTCTTGTTTGCCGGCGCGGACACCTGTTGCTCTCATAGTGCAACGTAGAAACGCCCGAACGACTTGGCACATTTAACGTGCAAGCGCCTCACGATCGCGCCGACTTTTTCCACCCCATTTTTATTTCTGGCCGTTTTCTCTATCTTGACTAATAATCGTGGTGCGCTTTTTCGCAATTGCTTCCGGTGAATACTTTAAGGAGCGAATATTCATGAGATGAAAAGGCTTTCGATCTTTGGGTTACGCTTGTGAACAGAAGTCTATTGATTTATGTAAATTAATATTCTGAATTTTGAGCGGTCGCTCACTAATTGCTGACATCTGCTCTCATAATGTTATTCCAAAATGTTTCAAAATTGAAAAATATTATTCCAGAATTAAATGCCTTAGATATGATTACAAGGTGATAGGTGTCCATCGTATTTAGATTAAGTACTGCATTTATATACGTTTATTATAACTTGTATTTAACTCTCTTATTAAAATTAAAACTCTCTTGCGTTCTGAATTGGAAATTGGCTTAAAATTAATTGGTAATATTGTTTATCTACGCATAGTACTTCATCCATCTATAAATCATGAACTAATATTAGTACGGTTCCCATTTCACTCTTGCGAATCCGCAAAGTAAATATACGCTTAAGTGTTTAACGTAAACATTTTCACCTGTTTGATTTTCAAAGAAAATTCGCACAATTCTGCTCTAAATGTCCATGTAACTAATAAAATATTTATCTTATGTTTTATTCATATTTTATCAGTTTTATCGTTTAATAATAATTTACTCTTCTATTGCTTGAGTCAATGGTGGATATTGGATTTATTTTATCTCTATTTTAACCAATTGCTAAGGCAGTCTGTATTTAAGGCAAAATACCCAGTGACTGGACACGTAAGAACATGTACTAGTTACTGGATACTACAGTGTCTGGACGCTATCCTAGGTTGGGATTGGCCGAATGCGTCCAAACACTAGTGCTGTCCAATCACTATAGTCGTGTCCAATCACTGGATTATGAACCTTAATGCATCTACATATTACAAAATACTTATGGGTTTTTCTGCCCAAAACAATTTTTATTGTTATTCTATGTTTAAACAAATATGAGTGTAAATCTAAAAGTACTAAAACGTTACGTTGATGCTTGTCAATTAAAATAATGGAATGTAATACCACCACATCTCATTTATACTAGATTCCACTGCTTATATCGGACAATATCTTATTTACGCTCGAATTAGTTTCAATTGAAAAAGCAAATAATAATAATTACGCATGTGTCGAACTCAAATAATTGCGATCCTCAATCAAATCTGTACTCGGGTTTACTGTTTACATAATAATATATACATATATATATATATCGCGAGTGTGACCAGAACAGACCAGGAAACGCCGTGTGTCCTTTCCAAACAATCACAGCTCTTCTAATAGTTATATTTCGCATCAACTAATTCAATTGCATCGGGGAAAAATGAAGCATCCCGAGGGCAAGAAGCCGGGCTCTATATAGCGCTAGACGCGCTTTAAAATTAGTGTCTCTCTGCCCTTGGACACTTTTTCGAATAAATCACTTGGACATCCCGCGCATTCTCTGCCGTAATTATAACTCGCCGCGTGCAGTGTAAGTACAGCCGCGAAAAAAAGCAATCCAAAACTTCAAAAGTTGTAGCCAGCAGCAGCGGCAGCGGCAGCGGCAAAAGGAAAGAGGAGGACTGCACGCGCGCGTGTCCCCCTCACCCACACAGGCTCGATGTCCACGATCTGCTAAGAGCATTTGCGAGCTGCTCTTCGTGCCTCTCTCTCTCTCTCTCTCTCTCTCTTTCTCCCTCTCTCTTCTTTCTCTTTGACAAAGCTCGCATAGCTGGAGAAGGGGTCCGCACGCAACGCGATCGTCATCGCTGTACGCGCGACGCTCTCTCTCTCGACTCTCGGCACGGCCAGTCGTGCTCGCGTAGTATCTCAGCACGGAGCAACACGCACGCGCCTTATACTTATTCTTCTCTCTTTCTCTTGCACATTCGACAATTGACACCGCGCGTACTTTATATATATACATATTGTCCGATTCCTCGTATAACAACGGTCTCGAGGGCGCGCTAATGACGCGCTTACCGGCGAGACACTTGCTCATCGCCTCGCGATCTTCTACTTGTAGGAGAGAAATCGAATAACGATTGCAGTTCGCTTTGGCGAGGAACGGTATTTTTCATCGCTATTGCCTATAATACCATAAGCTTTTGCCTCGTCTATATACCGTGTTCGCCTTATTGAGAGCGCGCCCATTAGAGGCAGCCGCGAACGAGCTCTAGAGAGAGAGAGAGAGAGAGAGAGGGAAGAGAGGAGAGGTCGTTCGACGTTGGACGGACGAACGGGTATAGGACGGCCTGTACTGCAACAATGACGCTGATGCACCAGATCCTCGGCTCGCTCGTCGCGTTGCTGCTCTGCGGTGCCTTTCTGCTGTCCGCGAGACGACGCAGGTTCCTCTTCATACTGTACAAGACTCTGCCCAGGGATATTCTGTGAGTACTTTTTTTTGCTCTTTTCAATGCATTCCACAGCTTCTTTCGATGTGATTACCTAATTATGTTCTGTTTCCTGTTGTCTATATATACTTTAACGTGCCGATCAGAGCTTGCCATGCGTATTTATGATTGATCATAGTTAAAGATGATTGGATTATATTATATTATAGCGATTTCGCATGTTTGTTTCGGATGAAATCGGCAAATTCACATGTGTAATATTCACTATTATACAGATGTATGATTTGCCTTAGAAAACTAAAGTTAAAATGAGTTATGTGAATAAATACTTAACACTCCAATATAATTCTTAAACGTTAAATTTAAAGAAATACACATATAGCTATTAATTATCCGATACATAATTCAATTTGGTCAAATTTGTATCAGATATGATTTACGAACTATCGCACTTTTAATATAATCGATGACAATAACTGACCCTAAATATTTTAAACTAAGAAAAAAACAAATAAACGAAGCAGTAAAACTAATAAGCGATAGCTATAATAAAAAGGGTTTGATTTATATTTCTCGTTGAGATTATTATCTCTATATAGGCAAGGGCTAGCTTCACTTGCGTACATAACAACGGAGAGCACGAAAGCGCCTCGTGCGCCTCAAACCGTCCAAACGAGGGCTTAATGGTAATATACGCGCAACGTATATATGTACGTCGTCTCGCTTTTGACAGTGCTACACGGAGCAATTTGCTGACTGGCGTTGAAAAAGGAATAACGAAATAGAAAGAAAGACGAGGCGAGAGGTGCGATTCGATTCTTCGGCGGTTTGTCTCGTGCGCCGTCAGTGGACTCGCGATACTCGATTCCAATTGTTTACGTTTTTCCGACCGTGCTTATCTGGTTGAAGGTGCGAAACATTTCACTTCATGCTATATTTATTTACGATCGCCGGTGTTATAGTAGCTGATTTGTTTTTGCGAATTAAGGGTTCTAACTCTAAGCCAAAGGTAATTTGAGATCGATGAAAACTCAGGTTAATTATATCAAATTTGCTTATATTCAATAATAAACTGTATTACACGGCAAAAATTTATTCCAAGTTTCGTTACTCAGCGGCAGTTTTTCAAAGTGAAAAAATTGCATAGATAAACATAACTAATTTACAATATGCATACATATATAGAATTACGTTTTTCTGGGAAAATGCCCTTGTTTCTTCAGGAATGATTTTTTCTCGTGCATAATAATTGCATTTTTGTGATCACTCCAAATCAATTGAATTCCTAATTTAAGAATGATAATTAGTTATTGTTAAATTTTACAAGCAGCTTTTAAATCGAAGAATATAATCTTTGGACTTAAAATGTTGTATTCGAATTATGTAAATGATTTTTTCGTTTTATCATTATCATTCGAACCGGCGGCATACACCAGATGAAAATTGTAAATAGAGATTACAATAATAACGTGGTCTACGCATCGGTGACTTGGGATGTAGAACTTTCGCCTCGTCCGGTACGAGAAGATGGAAAACATTCTATTCACGCGTGTATCTGAAAATGGTTAGCGAAGCAATAACATCAATACCTAATAACAAAAATTTCCTGCTTTTAGACTTCATAATGATTGTATGAAATTTTATATTTTTCTTTAAATAAATATAAAATATGTTAATTGTTACGTATTGATAAATTAATAATACAAGTAAATAGTTTCGTTTTCAACTTTTTTAAATTTAAGTAAATTATTAAACGTAATAATAAGACATGTTATTTGCGTAAAGAGAAATGCTGCAGTAATAAAAGTTTTAAAAGCTTCTCAGAAAATGTATAATAGGCTTATTAAATTTTAACAATTGTATACAAAAAAACTGAATTATATTTTTACTAAAATTCACTTGAAACTATTCTGTGTAAGTTGTTCTATTGAAGTGTTTTTACTTTCGACAATCTACGACTACATTACTGATCACTTTTGTAATTTTACTGCACCATTTTTCTCAGTCTGATATTGATATTAAATTTGTACAATACACTTATTCTGTTATTAAAAAAGTTCTGCAGTTCACATTATAAGGGTCAAGGCGAGGATACCATTTTTAACAATTGTTTAAAGTGATAAACAATAATAAAAAACTATAGATGATAGTTTTGGATTCATACTGAAAATTAATGATCTCAATAAAAATATAAAATCAAATTCTGAGTACTGGATAATATTCGAGTTAAAAATTAAAGTTTCGATGGCAAATATCTTAAAGCGATAAGTTCATTTGATTTTGCAATTATTAAAATATTGTGTAGGCTTAATCAGTAGTACAAAATAAAAATCAGCATATTCTTGTAGGAATGTTTGTTCTTTACAATATGAAAGTCGAATGTAGATGTAAAATACATCATAATCGCATGTGGATTCTGGGTTAACTTCCATAGGTTTGCTCGGTCTCAAACAGGATTCACGTCATTAAGCATAGCAGTTTATTTTCCACAACGGTAAATTCAATAGTACTACTGCGTACATACCCAGAAAATAAATAACAAAATTAATTTTTGTTCTATAATGAATACATTATACACCAAGACATACATCATCATACTTTTCTCGAATCAGTAGATCATTCGATCAGTAGAAAACCGTATGGAAATCATCTTATAGACATATCAGGAAACAGTTTTTCAAAATATTTGTATATTTTAAAACCAAAATGAAATGCTTAAAGTTCAAAGTCTAAATACTGACTTGATTACATATTTAAAGAATGAATAATTAGTTTCAGTTAACAAAGAAGTCGCATTATCAATGCATCTTAAATCTACAAAATAATTTCAAGGTCAATCTTCTAAGATATGGAATTTCATCATAACTTGCATACACTCAAATTTTTTACAGCATAACCTTTTCATAACTGATAATTTACAATTAGAAAGTAAATGAACTGCAAGATTTTCATGAAAGTTTTAATTTCCAAATTCGTTTTAAATATTAGAACAGAATTTACGTTGAATTAATTGAAACTAATCAGAACGTAAAATATCCGATATTATTTTCTGTTCAATGTTTATTTATTATCTATATTATTTATACTCTTTTTAGGAATTGATGTTTAAACCAAACTAGATAGTGAAGTTCATAAACAGAAGACCATTACAAATTACTAAGGCTATTTAGAAATCAATAGTTTACATACATTTTTTATTACATTATGTTATTTTAAAGATCCTTTATTACGTAATTTATGTACAGAGAATTAAGAAATTTTTAGGATATTTTGATTTTTCTTGAGTTACAAATCTTTCTCCACTTACATTAACTTACATAGATAATAAAATTATAAGTAATTATAGAAACAAATATCACGTATCACCTACATTAAAAAAATCGAGACAGAAAAATACTTTAGCCTTCGTATTATTCTAGACATCTTTCTAATGACTAAAAAATGTAAATATACGAATATATTATAAAGCATAAAAATACAAAAAAACTACAGAGGTATTTAAGTAGTCTGTAACGGAAACACTGGGCAATCGCGAATTTTTTATTACTTTGGCCATTACTAATTGAAGGCTATCCTAAATGTAAGCTTGTATAATTAAAAACGTATAAGCACATGACCAGTATTATGACACAATGATTTACAGAATTTTTTATAAATCATAAAAAGCATAATTTATGTAGAAAATTTTGAAAATTACAAAATTTTACGTGGAACCTATATTTATTACAAATTCAATAGAAATATATACTTGATATCTATACAATATAATTTATAAAGATGATTTGAATATATAAATTACGATTGCTGTAGATGCAGTGAGAGTTGTTACCGAATAGTTTATTAAAATATTGTAATAATAATGATACAAATGCAGTTTTCAAACAGTTCCTAAATTTCCCGTAGTAAAAAATACAAGTTTCGATCAATATTCAAGCGCATAAAAGTACTTTTGCTATCAATGAATTTAAAAAAGAATAATAGTTCGAATAAAATTGATGTACAGGTGCCCTTGTCTACTGTTGCGAGATTGTGCAAGAACGTAAATATATAATTCCAGTGTAAATAAGTCAACGGACTTCCTTGCGCGTGCATCGAAATCTCGGCGCTAACCGATAAAAGAAATCGAAAAAACACTCAACATACACAAGCATCTCGAAAGATATTACATCCACGAGCAACGTCCAGACCAAACACACTCATCGTCTCGGCCCTCCTAACCGTAAAAAAACTCAAGACTCTTATTCAGCGAAATAGTCGCGTAGATCGAGATAGGCCTCGCGGAAGCAAGGAACGATATTAGCTCTATCCCGCGATAACTTTGCATTTCTCCTTGCTTACATAATGCAGCTTGAGTATTGCCTCGTGGATGTGTATAGAGCGCGCCGGCTCTCAGGCCGCGGAGGCATGCACAATTCCTGCAGCCGACCCTGGAATGAGTCGAGGTCGAGAGAGGTGCGAGAGCGAGGCGATAACGTGCGCAGGAGAGTTCCCGCGCGTTGGTCGTCGAACCCCTGCAGCTATACACACACACGCACACATCCACACACACCGATTGGTCATACATGTTGCAGCGAACGTTGTAAGGCGCCTGCAATACCAATGTTATTTCGTCTGTGGAACTCGTTCACCGAAAATACGGCTCCGAGTCTCTGGCACGTCTCTTCCTAGAGAAAGTCAATGGAAATGAGGAAGTTACGATGGGGGCTGATTGTTTCTTCGTTTCATCGCTTCGTAATGATGAATTGCGGGAGGGTAAAGTCGATGTATTAAGCCGCTGTTGAGTGGGGCAAGAAGAAAGTGGACGTTGTTATTGCAGCGGGATGAAAATTAGCTGATGTATGATAGATAGATTATATCTATGTTTATATTTAGAAACGCGTTGCAGATAAACGATTTAGAATAATTAGAAATTGATAAGAAAACTAATTAATCCTATTTTACTGTTGGAAATAAAAGTGTGAAATACGGTTATAATCACGCATACGAGCTACTATTAGTTTAAAGTTTATAATTATCATACTATTATGATATAGTTTGAAACTTCATTAAATAATCCTTGTTACTAAGGTCAATATCATAGTTTGATCTTTTAATTTCAAATAAAATTGTAAAAAGGTACAGTTAAAATCAATAAATAATCAAGTTGAAATTATGTATAATCAATCAAATAATTTCATAAAAATTGATATTAGTTCTAAAAATAGTAATTGATTAAATATTTTAATGAATTGTTTTGTAAAGAATTTAATCATTTTTATACATGTATAATTTAATTGATATTTAAGAGTTGTATTTCAAATATTTTAACCCTTATTTAAGTGGAAACTGAAATGATATTTAACTATTCTAAAATGATTAATATTTTGTAAAAATGGGGTTGATTAACATTAATACAAAAATTTCCTGTCAAACTCGAACTGCCATGATCACTTCTGATCATAATTATAACCTTTGCGGTATCATTGCGAAAAAAAATCCATAAAAATTTTTTTCGAAAATTTTCACGTTTTTTATGTTTAAATCGGCCATATTTTTTTTCTTGAGAATCTACGGATTCTGAAAGAGCGTGAAATTTCACGTCGGAATATATGAAATCAGAATTTTTTCAAAGCCGATAACATAAGAAATAATCACGTTGATAACTTACTCGAAATTGGGCCGTTTGGGCTTTAATGGGTTAAGTGGTTTAATCTACAGTAAGTACTTATATATAGATTTTCTTCAGGGTGCCACTTTTGGAATTCTCCTTTGTACTTTTCATATTTTTACGAAATTATGAAACTAAGAATATTGTATATACCTTAAGTAATAATTATAAATAATATGGAATTAAAATAAATAATTTATATGAAGCACAGCAATTGACACATTTTTATCATATTCACTACTTTAATCGTTTTATGACTTTTACAATTTTTCACCATGATTCATTTCATTTTCACATTTTATGAACAAGAAAATTCTTTAGATAAATATATGAAACTTCAACATCACATGAAAAAAATATATGAATTTTAATAGTGTTATTTTAACGCCAAGCACATGACGGCAAGCTTGTATATTGTCCTGCACTCTGCAGCAACTATTCATTAATAAATTTAAATATTCGGAACTTTATTTCATTATCCGTATGCTTAAAAAAAGTTTGAAGCTTTTGTGCTACCACAATATGGGTAATAAAGCATAGAATGCGCACTTGTATTTGAAAATAAAAAAACTACATTGCTATCGCATTGATAAAAGCTTAAAACAGTGTGCATATATATTATAAATTCGTAAAGTAACGGCTAATTTATTATCCAAGAATGAAAATAAAAAATCTTTTGCACGTTACGGAATTGGCAGCAGCATTCCGGCGATTGATCTTTGTCCTTACCTTGTTCATCACAGTTGATGCTGATCGTGACACACTTACACAAGTCCAAGTACGACGGTGTGTGTACGTGCATTCAAATGGTAGCGCGTAGAGTAAATTGAAACACGCGTCGTTCGCCATGCTCTGCCAGCAAGACTTCAATCAAAAGTGTGTATTTTCGTTAAGAAATATTGCGCCTGTCAATGGGAATTTTCTTCTTGCTGAGTTTTGCAAAAGTCTGTTTCGAGAGGTTGATCAGATTTTTGCCAATCGTCTGTAGTGATAATTGTAAATACAGATAGATAAATTACTGTACTGTTACAGCGAGATTGACTGTAAGTAATATGAAGTATCTTATGATCTTTCAAAAGCTTCATCGGCTTATTAGAATATTTGTGTAATCAACAATCACAAAGGGCGAGTTTCTTTTACTGCATATACAGTGCTTTATATATAGTATCTTTCACATTTCGGTGTAATGAACATGCATTTTCTATCTCATAAAATATATCGCACAATGCATTTTACTTTTTCAATAGTTAACGACATATTTCTCTAAAAATAAATTTTTATTTTCAAATACAAGTGCGCATTCTGTGCTTTATTACCCATATTGTGGTAGCACAAAAGCTTCAAATTGAAATGAATAGGCCTTAGATAATATTTCTTAATGAAAATTAATTACTTGCACTAAGAAAAAATTGAGAAGTTGTTATTACTTTAATAAATGGGCCAGTATAAATTTCTGTAAAAATTTATCTTCAAGATGTAGAGAAATTCTATCTACAGTATTATTTCGAGTTATCGTATAGTAATACTCGGAGCGATTTGCTAAAGATTCGACGAGTTTTTCAGGCGTGTAAAAGGCACTCATGAACTTCTGTACAGCATCAATTCATTCGATCGCCGTGGAAATACCCGTCAGGTTTGAACGCGGAGTGTCGAGTGACAACCGCTGTAGAAAAATGTAGGTATTCAGTTTTACGCGCCGTACGCCTATGTTTACGTTCATCGGAACGAAATCGAGTACTCTTTGAACCTGCTATAATAACTTCTATTTTTTGCTTGGTACTAGTCTTCATACCTGTTGAAATATAATACGATAAAAAAATGGCAGTAGTTTTTTTGGTATTTTCTTCGAGTATCAATTGATAAACGTGCTTGATGAGAAGAAAATATTACCAGTATACGTGTTAAGAGGATTCTGAAATTTATGAATCTCATTCCTTGTTCCAAATACGAGATAATCAGACTCGTTGTCAGTGTATCTCATATTAGATTTGGTCCACACACATTTAATATTCTTTATATACAGCGAAGTTCTTTTATACTCTCAATCTGTTCCCTGCCGCATGCGTCAAAGCTCTTGATGAAAGTGAATTTCTTTAACGGAAAATATATACGTTTTTCTGCGTATCCTGACGGATTTTTGTCGTCATCGTATGGCTGATTATCGGTGCGGGAGAGAGCAGTTCGTCCTCGGCCATTGCTGCTATGCACAGTGCACACGCACGAACGCTCGGCGCAAGAGTAAAGTTCCGATTCGCATGTGGCACAAGTCACGCGTCTGGCAAGTGCGGTATTAACCAATTTAAAGCGCGAGAGAGGAGAGGATGTTACGGGGGTCGTTCGCGAAGCTGGATCATATTACCGAGATAGAAAACATTTATTTGCGATTTTAAACTCGGAAAAACGTGCGTATGCACTCACACTCTGGGGCTGTTTTAAGGAAAGCTTAGATTGCGATCAGTTGTCAATTGTTGAAATTCGTGTTTTGAGGGAATATTGGGATTTTTGGAGTCTGGTGAGAAAAAATTTTGCACAGTAATTACAAGTACTGTGCAACAAAAAGAGTACCCGTTGAAGCACTTCGTAAGAAATTTACCCTTTACTTGCTATAAACCCATTCAAAACTATAGGATAGGATACATTGTACGATGCAGATACAGTAATTTGCACTGGATATGAGCCTCGTCAGATGTAATTTCAGTCAAATTATTCCAGATTCTAATATCGTTGAACACGTCATTCAAAGTAAATTTTGAAAGTGCACTTTACCGGTTAAGGGGGGAGATTTAAGTATTATGTGTACACATTTAGTAGAAGGGGAGATCGCAAAATATTACGTTTGTTTACAGTAACAAAGAAAGTGTCGTAATAAAGGGAGAGCTTCTAGTTTTAAGTAGATAATATCAAAATGTTTCATAACAATTTTAAATAAAGTCTAGTTATTCTTTTCAAATAATACTTATAGTAACGAATATTTTATTTATACTATCAGTAATTAAAATAACTAATTTTCATTAACGTGAAGTAAATAGTAGTAAAACAAAATTTTTGCAAGATTACGATGCATAGTGTTGTGATAGCTTATTTAACTTTCTAATTTATTAAACGATTATAATAAAAATAAGAAATAACTATTACGAATATTGCAAAGGAAACTTAATCGTATTTGTAAGCGATTCCACTATAATTCCACAAAGCATCTGAAATATTACATATCAGTAACATGTTTTTTGTTTTCACTACTTTTTTTTACTTATCAAGGAAAGTTCACACCTTCCGGGTTACGGGTTTTGCTGAAACTTTACAGAGTCGAACCGAGTTAGGGTTCATTTTATAAAATAAGATGAAAAATGATGGTTGCCTTGAAACATGCATTGCAAAACCATTAAATAAGATTTCATATGTTCTTTAGACCGAGTTATTAGCGCTTTTCATGCTAAATTTTACTTATAATTTAAATTGTGAAACTAAGTAAAGTAATAATAAATACTTTTTTTCAGAGGAGCGTTCCGATTTTTAAAAGTTAATGCTCTTCTCTGGTGGTGGGAAACCAGAGGCTTCACAGTAGCCGGAATTTTTACGAGACTCGCTGCAGCTCATCCAGAAAAGATAGCTTTCATTTTTGAAGATAAAGAATGGACTTATCAGCAGGTAATACAATCAATAAACTATCAAGATCGGATATTACATTTAAGGACGTTCACGGACCGCAGTGGAGCTCACGCAACTCATCTTTCCATACATATACATTTCAATATGTATTATCAAGAATAAGTTGAGCTAGTCAGCACTGCTAAGCTCCGCCTACTCTGCGCAGAAGCACAAAATTTTCATTCCTGCGCAGTCAACATAAATCTGGCAACGTCTATATATATTTATCGCTCCCGCAAACGCACACAACATACACACATACATGTTATGTTCGGTTACGGCGGCGAATGCTAGTACAGCGTTGCCAAGTTGTCTGCTGTTTTCTTTCCCCACGTGCCTTGGCGAGAGAAAAATGGACAAAATTCTACATTTCAAACAGCCGTATCTCGAAAATAAAGACCGGTTGCTATGTTTAATAAAATTGTATCTTAATCAGTACATGTTTTACTATAACATACTAGTTTTTGGTACAAATCAATTGCTATTTGACATGGCAAAGCTTAAAAAATATCGTGTAAAAACGGCTCAGTATAGGAATCCTGTGTTAAAAGCCACAATTTCTGACTTCGATATCTCAAAATTTAGGTCCGGTAGCCCTATTTTTAAAAATGGCTATGCATAAAGCAGGCCATAGAGAACGTATATATTCAATTTTATGAAAATCAAATGAAAATTGATTTTTCCGTGAACGTCCTTTGCAAATACATTTAATAAAATCAGATGAGCCAACCATTATCAGTTTTATTTCCTTTCTGATAAGAATAATAATAGTCTATTATTTCCTTAACTTATTTGCAACATCTGAATATTTTATTTACAGGCATTGTGATGAAATAAAATATCCTTGAATGTAAGAAATCCTAAGTTTTGGATTCATGTTTTGAAAGAATCTTAACGGTATCTGAAACAACATTAAAGTACCGATAGAAATTTTAGTAAATTGCGTAATAATCACTTGCAAGACTTTCATATGAATACAGTTCCGGGTACCTGCATACTCATTTTCTATCTTTTACTAAAAAGGGTAAAACTGAAAAAAAGCCGTAAGTCGCGATGCAGGAAATCACACGTAAGTGACTGAATAAAAATTAGCTTCCGACTCTTTGACGGAGGAGAAAGTTTACGTAAAATCCTGCAAGATAAACAAGTTCAACATATTGCCATATATTGTTTTTCTCCTTTGATCGACACGGTGGATTAAAAACGGGAGCGAAAAAAGGGTGCTCGAAGCAAGTTGGTTGCATAATGAACATTGTGTGATTTTCATCAGCTGGAGGACTTCAGCAATCGCATCGGTCGGTATTTCCGACCGAAGCCGATGTCCCGGAACGACAGCATAGCGTTGGTGATGGAGAGCCGAGTCGAGTACGTCGGCACTTGGCTAGGACTGAGCAAGGCCGGCTATGTCACTGCACTCGTAAACACAAATCTTCGCGGCAACGTCCTCGTGCACAGCATCAACGTGGCCAGCTGCAAGGCTGTCATATTCAGCAGTGAATACAAAGATGGTAAGACTTTGCACCTGCTCATTATTGTTGTTGCACATTGATATACCTAGATTTGCCAAGTTCATGTACATGGCCTAGAGCAACAAATATATTTTGTGTATTTTTTCAGTAAAACATTGTTGTCCTAACTCGATCACTGTCAAAAGTTGACCCTATGGTATAATTTTCAGCTTTTAACTACAATACGTAGTGAATTTATATTATTATCGCATAAGATTGAAGTAAAAGAAAGTATTATAAAAAATATTTGATGATTAGTAAAGTGGGCGAGAATGGGTGATAACATGGCAAATAGCGTTAATCATTTACTTTTCTTCCATTTTTTATTTCTCTTGCCTTCAAATCTTCAGAACCATATTCTTTATCATGACATCAACTTTGCTTCCAAAGAAGCCTTGGAAATAAATAATATGCAGAAAAAATTATGAAATTTGAGTTATTGAATCGACGAATCATATACAGGTACAAAACTAATTTCTATCCCTGGAAAATATTGAAATTAGACGAGAAGAAAAAATTACGTACTAGTTGGAAATTTTTTATTGCACCAACGGACGATTGTTTCGTTGTCTATTTTAGAATTTTCTAGAATAATATTCTTTCGTTTTGATGCTTTCCTATAGTTTATTTACTTAAATACTTACAAAAAAAATTTATCTCATATTTATAAATAACGACGATTTTTTTTAACAGGACTATATTAGTACAATGATTGTACAATTTAATTGTATGCTAATTCTAGCGATTGTGATATATTTTTAAATATATAGATTCATATTCAATTGAAATCGGTTTGATAGCTTATTGATAATAATTTTCTTTTTTTAACACGGGTACTTAACGTATGAAAATCACGTCAAAATTTTTAAGTCCATATCCGCAGGCATAGTTCAATATCAATGATCACACAAGTATTTAAACTTAACAGTTCGAGAATATTAATACATCATCTTATAATATTATAGTACTTTGAAAATTTGAAAAGCTTTTCCCCTAAACTGAAAAAAATTCAGAGATTACATATACGGAAATGTAAAAAAATTGCAGTGATCATGGAAATAAAGGATAAGATCCCGGACCTGGCACTGTACCAGTGGTCTGAGCACTCAGACACGCCGCTACTGGAGGGCGCAGCAGATTTGAGCGCCGGCCTAGCCGCGACCGAGCCAGAGCCGCTCTTCGTCGATCTCTCTCTCGGGAGTCCGCGCGATAAGCTCATTTATATCTACACTTCCGGTACCACGGGCATGCCCAAGGCTGCCGTTATCAATAATTTAAGGTATTTAGCTACCGCCAAATTACTGCCATAGAATTTTAGATAGAACGCGCCTCATCGATCCGTACATCCAATGTTTAGAATCAGCCTGCTTATTAGATCTATGCTCTTAGAATATTTGTTAGGAATTTTATAAATTTAATTACAGAGCTTATTTTTCAATATGTATACTTATTGTTGGAACTAACAATCTTATGGAATGCCCTTTTTATCATTGTAAAAATGTAACTATAAAATCTTGCTTCATTAATATTATAACAATAATAATAATTACTAGAGTTCACACTTCAAATGGTTGGATGAAACTGTCTGAAAATTTACTTAAATCATTTTAATAATAATGCACAAACAATCATGTTAAATAATGTTATACAATTTTTTATAGCATTTATATTGGGTGCAAAGTTTCATAATACATTAGCTATCATACGAACGTTTAAATAATCGATTATATTGGTATTTCGTGATCATTGTTTAAAAATTTTGTTTTATTTTAATTTATCCTGTGGAGAAATCTGTAGTATTTTATATTTTTTTCAATACATTAAGGCTATTTGATTATTGTTGGATTTTATTCGATTAACGAATTTAATAATTATTGGGCTATCAATTTGAATAAATATATAGTTTGTAATAATAATCTGAAAACTAACATATACCTCTCACATTTGCTCAACGACCATTAAAATATTGATAATTCACATTTTCGAAATTAGTCATTAAAGCAAATTCAATGACTTTGATAGATACATGTTGATGTCGTGCGGTGTGCATTCGATGTTGGGTCTTAAGTCATCCGATCGTATTTACGACGCCCTGCCACTGTATCATACGGCTGGTGGCATCGTTGGCGCTGGACAGGCACTTCTGCGTGGAATCACTGTGGTGCTACGTCGACGATTCAGCGCATCCAAATTCTGGTCGGACTGCGTACATTACGAATGCACGGTAAGACTGGATTATGTTTATGTGAAAAGGGTAATTTATATTTCTAGTACTTTTATAATTGGTCGAGGTGTAGCATCTCCTGATATTGAATTTTGTTAACAATAAGTAAACATAAGTAATATTCCTATAAAATAATTAATTATTTTCTTTGCGAATTTGAATTAATCAGTTTGTTCCTGAATCTCGTATCACATAAACTTTCTGTGATGATTGCGAGACTCAGGAATTCAATTTTTGAGACTTGATTTTGATATGACAGTGAATTTATATTGTTGTTGTTTTATACTAGTGTATATTGTTTGAAAATATTTTTATATTAAGTTTAAACTTTTTTCGGATTTTAGACGTACTAATTTGTTTTATAAGACATCATCCTTCTTTTTAAAAAAAATATAATGTGACATTAAATTAAAATATAGCGTAACTCAGCTAAGGAGCGTCGTTCAAAAAAAAAATTTATAATGTTTGTTTTTTGTTTTTTCTAGGTTAAAGTATTTGAACATAGTGTGTTTATTTGTAGCCTAAAAAGGGTTGTAATAAAAACTCTCATAACGTCGTAAATATAAAAAAAATTTGCCATAATTGTGTTCGCATTGATCAACTCCTTTACTTCACCAGCTATTTTAGAACTTATAGCGAACAATAGCATCAAGTCATTACTTTACTTAATAATTAATTATACTTAAAAAAATGTTTGTTTTTCACATATAAAGATTTTAAGCTTGTGTAGTATGTATGCAAGGCTACCTCGGTAAATATTGAGAAATTTGGTGTTATTTTTAAAAATAGAAATTTTGAAGTATAGTTATTTATGGCTTAATTTATTTATGAGTTATGTTATTACTTATATATTGTAATAAATCATGAAGAATTCGCTAAATAATTCCATGCGGGGCTTCAAGGCTGAAAAAAAAATTAAGGAATCTATGTTCCAACACTCCAACACAAAAAATTTTATTTACACTTTTATAAAGTGTAAAATACGCTTTTTAATCCTCAAAGGGAATAAATTAGAGGTTTTACACTTTATAAAGATTGATTTCGTATATTCACACTTTACAAAAGATTAAAATGTAAGTTTTACACTTTTTTCAATATCCGTTAACTTACCACACTTTTGGTAAAGTGTGATTACGTTTTAAAAAAAGATTTACACTTTATTAAAGATTAAAATGAACACTCTACACTTTGTAAAAGTATATATCTGCATTTTCGGGGTCAGGTATTCTTATTCAATATGCCTATTCAATAAGTCAGAAAAAATTACTCAAGGGCTTTCAATGGCTTTGACTGCGAATTCCATATTCGAATAGTTAATCAAATTAACATGGCAAATTGTTATTGCATAATTAATAAACAAAATCCGGATCTCCAAGAAATTTCATAAGTTATCTTGCCTAATATCTAGCTCTTAAATAATATATACCGCTTTTTTGAGCAGGTTGTGTTTCGCTCATTTTGCAAATAATTATTGGCTTATTTTTATTTTTTATTCTCACTCCGTTTTCATATATATGAAAAGTGTGAAATGTACATTTTAATCTTTCATAAAGTGTAAATCTTTTTTAAATAAATAATCACACTTTATCAAAAGTGTGATAAGTGGTCGGATATTCCGAAAAGTGTAAAATTTACATTTTAATTTTTTGTAAAGTATGAATGTATGAAATCAATCTTCATAAAGTGTAAAACCTTTCCCTTTAAGGATTAAAAAGCGTATTTTACACTTTTCACTTCCATTTTTCACAATTTTAGGTTTAGAGTGAAGAATAGGCAGCAGTTTTTGTTTTATCAATCAAGTCGTTCATATTTTTTAAAGCATTATAAATTAACATTGTTATATCTGTTTGTATTGCTATTTAATTTTCATATTTTATAAAATGCATATATTCTATATTTATAGAATGCAACATTATTCTAAAATTTTATTATAGGTTGCACAATATATCGGCGAAATATGTCGTTATCTTCTTTCCGTGCCTCCAAGCTCAGCCGATACTTCGCACAAAGTGAGGCTAATGTACGGAAATGGACTTCGACCCCAAATCTGGAAACCGTTTGTAGAAAGATTCCATGTTAAGCAAATTGGTGAATTCTATGGAGCAACGGAAGGCAATTCAAATCTTGGTAATAATTCCAGTAATCTTATTTAACTTCTATTTTAAATAAATTAAATCAATATTAATTGTAGTTTTTCATTCTGATACTAATTATTATCATATAAGATTTTTTTATGATACAATCATACACAGAAACTATTACAACAGTGTTTCAAATAAAAATTCTTGTACTTCAATATTCAAATGAATTTTCTTTTGAATTATACCAATTAGATCGAAATGAAATAAAGTTTTTAGAATAGACAGATAAAACAAACTTCATCTCTCAAAGTGTAAACAATGATTAAATTAAAAATAATTTACTCACGTACTTAATGGAAAATTGCAAAATTGATTGAAAATCGGGGTCTTACTATATTCGTCTATTTCTACTTGCATGTATTAAGTGTAGTTGAGTTCAGTGTGTTTGACTATTTTAAAACATTATGCGGATTAATTTGTTTTAATTAAATATATTTTTATCCTTTAAAATATAGTGCCATTTCCAGATGGCTTCTAAGCGTTTTTAATAATGTTCAATATCGAGGTTTAGCTTATGCATATTTTTTCAAAGAAAAAATGGGGCAACTCAATTTTGTAAAGAGTGTAATTGACTCATCCGTGAACTTTATTGAATAGGTGTTTTCTATTCGGGATCATCGCTAAAATTGATTTTGTTTTTATCCAACAGTCAACATCGACAATAGAATCGGTGCTGTAGGTTTCGTTCCTCGTTACGCCGGTTCGATGTATCCGGTCGCCCTCTTGAAAGTCGACGAGTCAACTGGCGAACCCATCAGGGGCCCCGATGGCTTCTGTATTCCCTGTCAGCCCGGTGAGCCAGGAGTATTTGTTGGAAAAATCAATCCCAAGAAGGCTGTCAATGACTTCAGCGGCTATGTGGACAAAAAGGCCTCGGAAAAGAAAATCATTCACGATGTTTTCAAGAAGGGAGACCGTGTCTTCAATTCTGGTTGGTATTTAACTTATTTTAAAATTACCTTCCTGATCATTTAGTTTCAGTAGTATCATTATAATTAATTAACTACTAGAAGAGTAGAATTTAAATTATGAAAAGATTAGAAATGACATTATGAAAAATAAAATTAAAGAGAAAAATTCATACTGAGTGTTTAATGAAGTACATTAACATTGACATATTTTAAATGTAAATGTGTGAACAGGAAATACTTATAACTAATTAGAAAATATAACAGGTACTTATTATTACTTTTTATTTTATGTAGGAGATATTCTAGTAATGGACGAGTACGGCTACTTCTACTTTAAAGATAGAACTGGCGACACCTTCAGGTAATGATAAAGTTTTCCAGAACGTTAAAATAATATTTAGTAATATTTAGCTAAATTATTTTTAATACTTTACTATATATACTGAACTATTCACATATTAAACTGCATTAAAAGTGATTTAACATTAAACATTAAACTACCTACACCAATTATGATTGTTTTAATTACAATTACTGGATTGACATTGTTTAAGACACATTATTTGAATTCTGATTACCAATAGAAAATAATTTGAATAAAAACAGCTTGTAAATAAGTGTTATTGCAGTAATTTGGCACAACGGCGAAACTTGCATTGAAAAACTATTCCATAGAAAAGTTAGCTCGTACTGTATTTTGATGAAAGACAATGTTTAATAATATTTTACTTTAGATGGCGAGGAGAAAATGTTGCCACATCGGAGGTTGAGGCGGCGATTAGCAACGTAATTGGTTTAAAAGATGCAGTAGTTTACGGCGTCGAGGTAATTATTTTTAAAATTGTAACATCGCGGAAGAAAACAGAAAAGTCTATTTTAGGAGTTTCATATATTTTAATGTAAAAAAAAAAAAGAAAAAAATCTGTTTTGTAATCTATTCTAAAATTTTTATTTTTTAAATGGAAACATTTGTTTGAAAATTTTGAACACACTGAAAATTTTGAATTTAAAAAGGAAACTAATATCAGTATTTGTAAATACTAATGCAAAAAAAGAAGAAAAATATTGTAAAATCTAGTGTACGTTGATCTATGTCATTTTGATAAAAGTAGCATTTTCTTTTTAAATATAATTGCTTGATTGACATTAAATTTAAGGTTGCTGGAATTGAAGGAAAAGCTGGAATGGCTGCCATATATGATCCTGACCAAAACATTAATATGAGTGATTTAGCTGACGGCGTTAAAAAAGCTTTACCGACCTATGCAAGGCCATTATTCGTTCGAGTTCTGGAAATGCTTCCAATGACAGGTATAATTTATTGAAAGTTAAGACAAATATAAAGGTTTTTAACAAATATTATTTAAATATTTATTTTTTTTATCCTAGGTACATTTAAATTGAAAAAGAAAGATCTTCAGCAAGAAGGAATTGATATTCATAAGGTTTATAGTGATTTCATTGCTATTTAATATTAATTATAGTATTCAAATTGTAAACCTCATGTAAATATTTTTTATGTTCCAGGTTAAGGATCCAATATATTTTTTGGATAAAACTGGATATTACGTGAGATTAACAGAAGAACTTTATTCCGATATTCTAAACGGAAAAGCTCGATTATAATTATTGTTCCAATAAAATAAGATAGAAATTAAATGGCCATGAAGAAAACTCATCGGAAATTTTTATGAATGCTTAAGCATGTGAAGGAATCAAATTGCCAATTTTTTAAATGTATTGTTGTCTTATCATAGGGCGCAATATTGCTCTATAAGTCATGTTCCGAGACTGCTGAAGACTTTATGTTTTACTAATTTTTGTAAGAAAAAAAATTAAGGAATCATGAGTGATATCCTAGATTAAGTAATTTATAGCAGAGCTAAAAGCCACTTTAGAATGTAAGGCGTCGATTTAAGCATGTACTGTAAATTAGTGTTCGATTCATTGTACAATAAATTATAGATATAATTCTCGATTATGGAAAGATTTAAGTGTTTGTTGAGATTAAATCTACAATAATAAAGTTATGAAATTTTTGTAAATGGTATCCAAGATATTATTAAATTTTTGTAAGAATTAAGAGGAAGATAAAAACTACTACTCTATTTTATTGTCTATATTTACTATTCCAATTTCGAATGGCTGCATGTTTCTTTTATGCCAAGAACAGTTTACCTTATAATAATATTATTCAAGCACTTTTAATAAATGGTATTATTAAAAAAGCAAGTAGTACTAAGCAAGTAGGACTATGTAGAAAAATTTACTAGTTCCTTTCTAAAAAGTAAACTTTTTACGGATCATTTGAATTAATTATTTTGTATAAATACAACAAGGAAAAAGTGGTAATTAGAAATCTATTAACAAACAAAAATTTTTATAATTAGCATGCAGTTTGAAATCAAAATTGTGTCCATTATCTGATTTATTTATGTGTAAGCTTTTAATTACTTCGAAAATCAATCGATTTAACAATTGCGTAAACAAATCATTCGAAATAAATCGGAGGCGTGTATTTATACATCTACATCTCGAGAACGGATGAACCAATTTTCAAATTTCAAAATTCATTTTATTCGTTTGCTTGTGGGATCGTAATTGAAAATAAGTTTTAAGATTCATCATTTTCTTTTGTTTCTTTTAAAAAAGTTCCTTTTTAATTTTTAGTTTTCCAGTTTATTATTATTTAATTACTTATTAAGAGTATTCTTAGTAACAATTTACTAAATTTTCAAGCATTAAGATTTGTTATTTTTTGAGAAAATAATATTATGAATAAAATCGATTTTCTATGGATTTCGATAACAGGAGTAAAATTGCTGTAAACTTTTCAGAGTTTTATATATAAATAGTATTTTTGTACAAAAGCAGTTATTTTTCCATTTCACATTATACTGTGACGAGTGACAATTTAATATGAAATGCAACAGTTTTTGTCTGTAAATATTTTTAACTAAAGAATTCTTAGATAAATTTTGATGTTTGACTTGTCATTTTCTTTGTATTTATCAATACTTTCAAAATATAATTTTTGTAATGGTTTTACAATATCTGATTATTAGTATTTATTTAAAAATTTTTGGTTGTGTTTTTTCATATACTTGAAGAGATTAATTGATTAAATAGATTTATTTTTAAGTATTTCTTCTAATAGAATAAAAAGCGCTATCATTATTAAGAATATATAAAATGGTTCGTTTTACTATAAACACGATTATATTTGAAAAAAAAAGAAAATTGGATTCATAAGTCCTTGTATCATGAAAATTGTTAAATAAATTTTGAAGTGATTTCCACATAATTTTTGTATATTAATTAAAAAAACAGAATGATGATTAGTTTCGAATGTAGAAGATTAATATAAAATTTAAAGGATGTATTTAAGATTTGAATAATAATAAAATGTAATTTGAAAATGATTTATTATCATTTCTTGCTTAATTTTTAAATTATTTTGAAATATGTTTTACTACTTTAAAATGTATTAATTGCTATTGAAATTAGGAAAAAGATTAATTAAATTGAAGTAAACAAAATATTTTTAATGCTAATCATTGCTGAAGTAAGCGCCTATAAGTACTTGCAATAATTATGTACGATAATGTTTTACTTCTGGCAAAGAAATTTTTTTACGTGGTTCTCAACTGCAGGTCTACGAACAGTAATAGACATGAGAGTCACTGATTATATTTGCTCTTCAAATGTACATGATCTAAGAGTTTTATCTTTCTGTGATGCTGTTATATATGATAGTACAACGTCGTATAGTGGTTACTTGCATCGCGGCGCTCGAGACAGTCGGAATAATTTCTGAAGAATGTGACGTCGGGTAGCTAGTAATCGCTTGTGCCGACGCCTCTACAACGATCAGCTGACTTCTAACAGAAATCTAAATTTTGGTCAAACCAAAACATTATACTTTCACCGGTATGTAAAAGTAGCATTGTTTTTAACAAGTGCTTAAATACTTTATTTTGTTTAGTAGGACTTAAATAATATTCGAATTATTGAATTACTGTTCAGATAACGGGCATGTATTTAAATTTATAATCTATAATTATATTTGATAATCTTAAATTTTAATAAAATTTCAACACAAATGACTATATACGAGTTGTCTTTTTATTTTTTAATTATGATTAATCAAAATTTCTTAAAACCAATTGATATCTTGAGACTGTACTATCAAAAAAGAAATTGATATTACATTAAAAACGGTTAACTATAATCATCATTATTACAATAGAAATTTAATATATTCAACTTAAATTTAACTACCAGTAAGACAACTTACCAGATACGTCGTAGAAATAAACATAACCACAACTTATGTAAATAGCGATATAGATATATAAATTATCCTAAATATCACGTTAATAGAAAAACACGGAATTGATATAGATTGGATTGCACATATTATGGTTTAAGTAAATTACTTTATGATAATAAGTTATGGTTACCACACTTATCATTAATTGTTTAATATGCGATGATTGCATTAAATGGACCGGCAACCGTGAGTCTCATTCATACTGAATTTTACATTACTTATAAAAATGGTCATGTACATGATATGTGCACATATGCGATGCTCTCGAAATATTCCTGCACTGAAAACTCATTAGACTGTCGCGAGCAGTTTTTCTATGAACCAAGTTAAATATTGACACAGGAATTTTCTTACAAGTACTTACTGATGTGTAAACAGTATAAGCTCTGCCTAACTTGACTCTCGGACTGGTATGCCCGCAAGCACTCGCGCCACCTATCATTTGATGTAGGTACTTTAGCTTTATTTTATTATTTTTATCAAAGTGGCCGTATACCGGTATACCTGCTCTCTAAGTACCTGAGTAAAATCAGCAATTGTTTGATAAAAATTGGTATTTTACATAAAATCCAAATAAAAATCCTTTTTTGCAATCCTATCTATTTATAGATAGAATTATTAATGAACAACATCATTTTGTTGAGTAGTTATTGAGAAAACAAGTATTCAACGAAAAAATGGATTGTTGTTTAATTTTTATATAATTTAGCTTTTCCGTAAAGACTTCGAAACAGATTTGATTGGTTTGCGGTATATTTTATTCGTTTTCAAAATGTGGGTAGATTCACCGCTTTATAATAATCTCTGTAAAGTTTAAGAACATTTAAATAAACCAAATAGAAAAATTAAATTTATTCATTAGACCTCTTTTTAGTTTAGTGCAACTCGAATAGCCTAAAAAAAATAATTTTTTCTCATACCTGCACCGAAAGTACCACATTCCCTCCCAGCGTCCGGGAAAGAAATGTGCATTTTCGGAGCTGGTATGAGGAAAAATAGTATATGCTCCTCGGGAGGGAAATTTAAAATTCATGACTAATACGAAGTCTTGGCTAGCGTATTTACACGTGTTTTGAACTGTCCAAGTCTTTTCCTCCCACGTGGCGTAATCTACTATTAATATCAAATCTATTCAATCTATTTCAATTTAAAAATTAGTAGCTTTCTGTATCGACATAAAACTAATAAAAAACTTTTTATTTGTATTTATTTTAAGTTATTTTATAATTTTATTTTTAAAAAAATATATTTTAAAGAAAGTTAACATGCAGCACAATTTGTGTAAGGTGAACGTTCCAATTTCTGTTTATTTATAGTTCGTATTTTTACTGTGCTAAATATTAAGTTTGTTATATTATAGATTTAAATTATATTTGTTATAGATAATAAAATAAAATTCATAATAATTTCATGGATTAATTTTCATAAATTTTATACAAACATAAAAAAAATTAATATGTAATCCTAAATATTATAGATTCAACGTAAAGAGTAGAAATAGACATCTTCAGTTTATTTCTATTATTAGATGTATTGAAAAACTAAACCAGAACACAAAATTTTTGAATAGCATAGCCAAATACATCGTCAGAATAAAAACTTATCCATTCTTATGTATATCTATATGTATTATTTTATTTTTTATTCGTTACTCATTCGGCTGCCCAAGCCCTAACACTATCAGTATAATAATGTCATGATGAAATATATTATCTCCTGATAAATCGAATCATGATTACGTATTTACTAATCATCTAGCATGCTTAGAACTTAAACACCTGATTTAACTTGTGTTAAGCCACGGGGGGCATTTACTTTCAGAGTTATGTAATACAAAACTGTTATTTTTAATTTATGTTATTAAAAAACTTATAAAATTTTATATGATTGAGTCGTTTATTTTCTTATCGTAAATAAACTCAAATTCTCAATCTGTAAACGTAAAGTGAATAAAATGCTACTCCAATTAAAGAAAGCTGCATATTGTATTTAAATGTCAGTTTCTTTAAAACAAGCCATTTCCTTTCTAAAGATTTGAATTTGGATATAAATATTACTAGTAGAAGACACGTTGTTTGAATCTAATGGGAAAAATTCTAAATCACAATGCTTATTTGAAAACTGATAAAAATTTAAGATCTGATAAGTTATACAACAAATCTCGTTAAAAAGCATGTGTCAAAATCATTATTAATGTTTTGTACATACCTACACTTTTTTAGTCGTTTATTAATTAAAAAGAGTAGTTTAAATCTTTCATATACGTAGTAATTCTTTTGTACACAAATCATAGGATTATTTTATTCAAGCTTCTATTATAGTTATTTTTTAAGAATTTATTTAAAATACTGAGTTCTCCAGTATTTGAATTTATCATTGCCAGGGATATATTTCATAAAGAAATTCAATTCAATTAAATACATCAAATAAATTCTTAAAACATGATTAACCTTGTATTTTGCTAGATTTTTATTAACTACAACTGTCATTATTGTCAAAACTTCGTCTTGAAAAATAAATAAAAAAAGACAAAATTGTAAGCGCTAATCTAAATTTTATTAGTTCCAAAAATCTTTCACAAATGTCAATTTGTGAACGGTTTCAATTTCAGAAATAAGAAAACAAAAAAAATTGAATCTAATAAAAACTTACCTTTAAAAAGGTAAAATCTTGGCAAGTATGAATGTATTTTTCCACTCGCTTCAGTTTATTTCTTTAAAATGCTTTTAGACCATTCATAGCTTGTTAATTTTTTGGATAATAAATTTAATAATTTAATGTAACAATTTCACCAATTGTCTTAATTATAACATTTTGAGTTTATAATTTTATTTTTTTTTATACTAAAATTCATACCTCTTTTATTTGGTAATATTCTATGAGATCATATTTATTAAATTGATTCTCTTTCTAATAATCATAGAATATTATTACATGGTAGTCTTTTATTTAGTATATCAACATTAAACTGGAGTTTTAAATTAAATAAAATCGCTTCTTTATTTATTCATATAAATTTTCCAATTTCTAATGGCCAATTTAAACTAAAGAAACTTGTGAAATCATTACAGAGATTGTCAAGTACTTTTTTTCTTCATTGTTTACATATTCAAATAAATTTTCCAATTTACAATGGCCAATTTAAACTAATGAAATTTGTGAGATCTATTCAGAAATTCTCAAGTACTCTTTTTCTTAATTTTGCATAGTTATTAATAATT